>CAJPEX010003501.1:0-26701 GCA_905338405.1 Notodromas monacha
CCAAGTAGATCAATCTTCCCTGGCTCAAGGAGAGGAATGTTAATCAAAGCATGAGACAAAGGGAATATCTATTCCCTTTCTCCATCCTTCTTCCAAATAACATCAGGACATTTCCTGATGTTTAACCTATGCTCTCAATACAAATGAGGAAAAGGTAAAAGGGGAATAAAATAAGTAAAGCACTATTTTCGGGATAACAATCCCCTAGCCATTTCTTTCACATTTATGTTGAGGTAAGTTATTCCTCAACAGAAATATAAAGGAATCTATAACCGGTCTCAATAAGTAAGGGTGGTCCAGGAAACCTGCAGCTCTTTCCAGATTCTTTGGGGTCCGGAGGGGGTTTCATCATCCTTGCAACCAGGGAAACAATGAGAATAAGCCCATCCACTCGGGGTTTTAATATCCCATGTGACAAAGGCCATTCGACGTAGTTTCTTCAGCCACCACCATCACTAACACCCAAGCATAATCCGAATTAGCTTCCCAGAGGACCTGCTCAGAGATTACGGAAGGCCACATGATCCCTAAGTCGCGTGTCCCCCTGCGTCTGTGGCAAGGGGTATAACACGAGACCGACATCGTGTCTATATGCACTGTATAGTACAGTACAACACATGGGGAAGCCAAAGGAAAAATTGTTAAAAATGCAATCCAAAGTATTTTAGTAAATCATATTTTCCAATTCCGACAAACGATGAGTTGCACCCGCATCATGCGAGTCTTCGTTTCTTCCATTTATAAACAGTATTTCAGTTAAATTTGTAATTTTTACTCAAACAGATCTTTTCTTTTTGTATTTTTCGCGAAATGACTGTTTCTTCAACTGCGACACGCACCACTATATTTCGAAAAATTTTCGGAACAAATACATACCGATCACAAAGCTCACCGTGACTTTTAGTCCTAATGTCGGGGGAAGAAATCTGCGCGTGGTACTTGCTTGAATAGGGAAAAATCGCTACCATCCAATTATTGCGGAAATTTAGACTTACGAAATAAAAAGCATCGAACGGCTCGGACAGTATAATTGATTCTCAGAAAACCACTGGAGCATTCATTCGTTTCGACAAGGTTCGAAAATAAACAAGACGTCCTGACCAAGAAATGAATGACTTGGTTAGAAAGTGCCAGCCCTTGAGACTGTGGCCAAGCGTTTAATATGATGATGAAATGGTTATTTTTCCATTCGGGACGTGTTTGTGAAGGATGGCGGAAAATGTCAGCGGCAGAACACTCGGCATGATAGAAAAGATTTCGGAGAGAGAAGCCACATCATCGGTTTCAAAATTCCATGAAAAAAAACAAAGTGGAAATGAGTAAAAAATAGCAGCGTGGCGGTTCCTCGTAGTTCATTGCGATCAAAAAGGGACATTTTGGCTCAAAGTTCCCCATCCTTCAACACTCTGACATATTGAATAACTTGAAAACGGCTCCGTTCACGACAGTTCTTCCAAGCAAAAAAAAAAAAGAAGAAGAAGAAGAGAGACACGCTGTGAAAATGCTGATTTTTTGGTCTGGTTGTTTGAACGGAACGCTGTTTGACTTCTTCAAGTACTGTACAATATCTTGAAAAATTTCGTGGCTTGCAATTTCAAGGTTTTCGGTTTATAAGGGAGACACACCACCTGTATTTTCCGCACAAAATCAGCTTTTTGAGTGCCACACAACAGCATACGGTATTTTATATTCATAAATCCGGAAGGAAATTTCAACTTCCCGAAAATCGTGGCACAAAACTCGATTAAATAGGTATAAATGCATCCTTCATTTAAAAATTGCGATTCATTCAGATATCGTCATAGTTTAGAAGTTGGAGGAAAAATAATTATTGTATGCCAATTCATCAAAATATTCGCAGGCGTTAAAATATTAGCACATTCCATAAGACTCCACGTGGAAAAGACATGTGGAATTCCGAAGTCGTTTTTTGCGCCGGACCGCCCACATTCATTCACCCACAAAAAAAGATTAATGAATCAAATGTCACAATAATGTACTATTTCTCTTGGAGGAGCAGTAGCACAGTTCTTGAAAAAACATTCTAGCCCCAATGTAACTATAATTTTCCAAAAAAGCTGAAACTCGCGAACATATTCATTATGTTTATCATATATTTGAATTAGGGTTCCCTTCATTCATTTTCATCGTGATCCCACGTTATATCTTGGACATGAATTATATTTTCTCACAGCTGCAAAATAATATCCTAATTTATTCGTCTGCAAGATGATTTGTCGGAGAATCGTCTAGGACTTCTCGGAAACCCCTCCCGACTCCACACAAATGAACAAGAAGGAAGTCCACTACAGTATATGGAGAACTCCTTCGTAGTCTATAACGGATGACGCAACCGAACCGACGAGAGGAAATAAATAGGGAGACAGCGGAATAATGTATTCGTCTGCAAGAAGATTTGTTGGAGAATCTTATAGGACTTCTCGGAAACCCCTCTCGACTCCACACAAATAAACAAGAAGGAAGTCCACTACAGTATATGGAGAACTCCTTCGAAGTCTAACGGATGACGCAACCGAACAGACGAGAGGAAATAAATAGAGAGACAGCGGAAGAGAGAAAGATGGATTTAGATTATACACAAAAAAAGGGCCTCCAAACACACACAAACACACATACACAACACCAAACAATCAGGAATCCGGGTCAGGATTTGGAGCATGAGAAATCCGAGGCTGGCAAGTGAATCTGCGTTACCCTAGCCGATGGAACCAGCACGAGTCCTTCGAAGTGGAAAGTTCGGAGCCGCATCAGTATATGGAAAGGGGGGTTTCACAGGAAGGAATATAATTTTCCTCGCACACCCCTTCCTCAGTTTCCTGTATATAACACGCCCCGGAAGAAAGACGACCCGATATTTTGCGATAGAAAAGTGATCGATAGAAAGATGAAATGCTGGCGCTTCGTTTTCTTTCTCTATCCAGGTACTGGGATTTTCTTCTTCTCCTTTTTTTTGTTTGCGTTGTAAATAACGAGACGAGCTGCCTTTGCTTGACCTACTTCTTCCTTCGTCTCCTTTGCAGACTATAAGTATATCACGCCTTGTGAAGTTTCCATCCGAAGCGCAGCTAACCAGCCGGCGCAATTATGGAGTACAGTGTAAGGTTCACTTTGATGCTCTTACCATGCACATCATTTGCAATGAAAATGCATTGCTTTAAACATACGGCTCATCATTAATATTTCGAAACGAAGAACTCGTCCAACAGAAAGTATCATATATTCTTAAGCGCCTTATTTTCCCTCAAAATTGAGAGAAAGAGGGGGTTCGCGTCATAGACAGGTATACACACTTCTCAAACCGATTTTAAAGTTTAGGTTTGCATTGTATTAGTTATGGAAAATTTTGAGCAGTTTTCATGAGAAAAATTTTATAATGGGAATCATGGGAATTTAGTTGAATTCAGGATCAATCTGCATCTAAATTCAAATTTGGGTGGATTAACTTTTCAACCCTCGGTCAGTGGTGCCAGGATTTAACCGCGAATTTTTTTGCCACAAGGAGTAAAAAAATGAGAAATCAAGAATGATTAGAGGAGCCAAAGTTGGGAAAAATCCAAATATTTTTTTTTAGCATTCTTGCAAAAAAATTTCATTAAAAAATAAAAGATTTTATTATTGGGTGGCATTTTTTCTGTATTCCTGTCACAGGATTAGCATTGAGGGATTTGACCAAAGGTCAGACCAAAGCATTTTGGTGACCCTTGGTCAAACCAATATGCACAAGCATACAATAAAATTATACCCTGGCAATGCCGTGTAATGGAAAAGGACCCAAAGCCACGCAAGGGTTAAAATATTGTAAATTTAGAGTCACTATAAATTGGGTTTGCATCTTACTTGGGGCTGAAATTTTATCATGAATTTTGACTGAAAACCTCTGTTATGCATCTTTCTCAACGTTGCTTGGCACTTAAGTAAATATGGTGTATCAAAGTTGCATTTGCAATGGGATTTTACTGCATATGATGTTCATTAATTTGGAGTAGTTTGGAAGTCCAGATCCCACAAGCAAAAATACTTCAAGTCCATTTCCGAGTTTACGTAAAAATGATTTGAATTTCGGTTAATTTGAAACCTAGTATCGAGGCATGTCGTGAGAAATATACTGTGTAAGTTACTCTCATAACATGGGTTTATTTGAAGAAGAGATTCAATATAAGAATGTGACACAGGATCTCCTGCATCTTTCCCCGTGGAAAAAGAAATATTGAGCTTCAATCCAGCGGAAATAATGAAAAATGTGCGACCCGATGAGAGCAGAATGCGTGCGGGATGAGTTTTCTTGGATGAATGAACCCAACATCTGTACTGTATATAGATTTCTATTAAAATTTTGCAGCTGAGACCAAAGCAAAGCCGGGGTTATTTCAGCGCATGAGGCTTTCCTCAGACGAAACCTCTCCTTTTTTTCCCCCCCAACTCCTTCAATGGGGGGTGTTCATCCGTCGTTGTCGTCGTCGGAATCCGCCAGGAAAAGGGAAAAGGCTTCGGTTCCTTCGAAAAACACCAGCGAGACAAGCATCCCGAATTAGGAATCGGAGAAGGGATAATGAAATCCGAGAAGGAATCAATAGTATGAGACGGCTAATCAATCAGGGCGGTTTCTGCTTCCCGAGAAAAACCTGCGGCACAGCCGGGTGTGGATTAATGACGCCCGCTTTTCAAGGGGGGGCCGACCGAGCAAATGGAGCGTTTCGGAGAGCCCTGATTTGAGGGACACCCGGAAATTATCTGCGCTGCTCGGTTCTCGCCGCAAAATCTCCGTTTTATTTTACAATCTTCTGGTGTCAATTTTGCATATAGTGAAGTATTTAAAGTAATCTACTCCTTACTGTATCTATTAGGTAAAAAAAAAACAGACCTTCTGTCAGTACAGTACCTTCAAATGAAGTTCTTTGGGCATCCAAGTTTCCTGAAAGTGTAACATCATAATTCGTGTTCGTTTCGCCTCCGTATTGTGCGAGGCTCACAGGAAAATACATATTCGTACACATAAACCCATGTTTTCAAAGGATTCATTAAAGCATTTGTAATTGACTTTAAAAAATAACAGAGAAAGTCATGGCTTGTTGATTTTTTTTTAAATACAACAAAAATGTTTGCTCCAACGAAATCAATTTCGAACCACCTTTTGATCAAAAGTAGAACATATAGTAAAGATCATTTGGTATGCATATTCTTCAATTGCAACCTTGACGCGGAAAAAAGCGTTTTTCCTGCCAATTCAACTTTTAGGGGGACGTGTGCATTCAGCATCACGATATGGGCGAAAATTTTCAGAGATTCGAACGCTGATTTTACTGCATCGTGGTTATAGCATCCCACACTATTCCAAATATGCAGTAATCTAATAACACTGTAATTGTACTGTACTATATTTCAAGAAAACTTCGCTGGAAGTGAATTCAGCAGAACAGGATATATGCGAGTATTTTTTCAGAGGTAGCTTTCGAGAGAAAAGACTCGAACAAATAAGTTTCTGATTTATCTACAGTAGGATCTCGTTTTAACAAAAAATCGCTTACACCGAAGTTGGTTTTATGTACCTGCCCAATAGCCACGATGTTGGATGAGTTGCTTCCTCACGAATTTTGCGTTACAACAAAGATATATTTTACTTGTCCCAATGGCTTCGTTGTAACCAGATTTTAGTGTACCTCTAAATTAATTGTTTATTCTAACTTCCGAGTGATTCTTTTCAACTCCCATCACTGTTTCGTTATTTTACTGCCCATTTAAAGATGCCCGAATAAGTTGCTTGATGTTGAAATAGGTATATCTAAACAAGGAAAATAACTCAATAAGTTATTAATTCAATAAGAGAAATTCCTCCAGGATTTTCTGCATTAAAAAAAAAAACTCCAAGGAGGAGGAATGTGCCGTGGCAAAGCAGTTCCTTTCTTCTCATCTCCCTCGTATATTCCTCTTTTACTCGTCTTTCCTTTTTTCATTCTTTCGAACAAATTTTGTATGAGTCTAGTAAAGGCAGAAAACCCCACAGATTTTTGAGGGCCTCGTTTAGAGCTTGGACGCGGTTGAAGCTATCGCGCATCGGCTTTGGGCCACGACGTGCTCCTGCATTCGACTTCTGCTTTATCACAAAGGCGCCCTGGGGGAGAAATAATTCGGTGTCGAAGTACGTGCTGACTGAGTTCAGTGTGCAGAAAACACCTCGAGTGAAAAACACAGGAGGTGCGAAAATCTTGATGAAGCTTTTTTGAGCCATCCTTTCGGCTCAACTTTCGAATTCGACGCGGAGAATAGGCACGAAATTCAGAGCATTCAACTCTGATGCTGGAAAATCTGGAAACGAATGCTTCTTGTTTCCCATGGTTTCTAGGCACACAATCCTTGAATACGAAAGAACCAAACGTAAACTGAAATTAAAGGGAAATAAATTAGGTCCCAATAAAGGCGGAAAATCCATGCATACCAGAAGAAAAAGGCACGCGAATTCTGGAAGAATTTAACTGTGGATCCCACTTTACTGGGTCGCTCAGCTCTGATCCCAGAAAAGCCAAGACGAAATCGCATTCCAGGTATACTGTAATCTTTGGACAAATTGGGAAATTTCTTCCCATTTTATATTAATCATTAGTGAAGATTCCGTAATTATAAAATGGTCCCCCGTACCGCGTCTCTTGCTTGCTTGAATATAGTTGAAAGCAATAATTTCTGAATTTCAAGTTTGTTGAGAATTCTGTACATGTACTTGTAGCACATGTGATATATTGTACCTCGCATACGTGAGGATATCATCGTAAGTTTAATCCTGTTTTACAGTTCTTTAAAAAAAAATTATCCATGGCTAGAAATTCTTTTTTTCAACTTGACTCCGCACTGAAATATTCCTCTATTTCTGCATCATACAATAATCGATTGGAAAATTTCTGATGCTTTTTTTTCGTGGAATCGTAAACAAAGGAATCGAAAAGTTTTGCCCAACTGACACATCTTAAAAGTCATTTGATGGCACCCGCTACCATGAACAGCCATTTTACCGAATTGCATGAGAAATCAAAGGGTTAAACCCTTTCTCCAAGGTTATTTTCGTATAATTTCCATGTTAGGCATACCATTGCAGTCATGACCTATTTTGCCAACCCTTGAATTAGCACCTTTGATGACTGCCACCCTCACTTCTTGCCACAAATTCCAACGGAACAAATATTCCTGTCATTTCCAGGGCTTATGTAAAAACTCGTGGAATTTAGTGCCAGCCCTTGCTTAGTACCAATCCACCCAAGACCATTTCTCGGCACTAAGATAGAGGCTGGCACTGAATCGATGGTTGAATGCATAATTCGAAAGACAATTTAAATAAATGCAACGTCACGCTTCCGTCAACGTGATAACTTGGAGCTTTGCAGAAATATTCACCTTTCAAGTTCTAGCTATTTTCTTCCTGATTTTTCGTGTATAAAATAGAGTACGCTTTCAATTTTTGAAATATATTTTTGAAATAACAAGATAATTATTGGTGTCTCGGCACAATTTCTCACAACTGGTCAAAGGAATATTCTCTTTTTATCTTTTGTTCGTAATAATCAGCATTAATTCGTGGATTTTCTTTTATATTCCTCACGATAGATTGATTGATTGACACACAAACGTTATCTGCCACTTTTCAGCATGTGTTCCAAGATTTGGAAAATTTCCTTTTCATCAAGTTGTGAGAATCTGGAGTTTTAAAAAGTTAAACTCTGATGCTGCGCTTGTTGGGCATAAGAATGGAAGATGGTCTGGTGAATGGTGATGCAGTAACCAATATATTTACACGGCAGTATTTCCACCACATCATGAGAATTAAATTTTAAAAATGTTTTGAATTCAATGAATTCGGTAATGTTTCTTTTTCTTATTCGCCGTCGTTTGCCGACAGGAACCTGATACGTTGTTTTCAGAATCTGAGAGAAGAACAGTCCTTTTCATCTTTTTCAAATCGGCGTGGATTTTAAATTGAAACGATATCCTATATAGGAAAACAGGAGAGCTGGCATTTAAAATTCCTTTCAAGAGGTAGAGCCCGAGATAAAGGAAACTTTCCAGGAATTCAAGCATCTGACGAGACGACTGCCTTATATATATACTAAACACAGTATCGTATAGGTCAGCGCCAGAAAACTCGCAAAGAGCTTTTTGCCAGCTCGCACCTGTCAGTTCATTTCATTCCATGCCATAAACTCACTCGACAAAACGCCATTCAAGTTGAATCCGCGCGAAAAGCTGAAGCCAATGCACTCACTTCCGGATGCAGGGGTGGGGGGGGGGGGGAGAGGGTCTCAAGGAGCAATTTGGCCAGCTACACCGGAAGCAGCACGCAGCTTCACAAGTCCGGAACGGTTTAATCATTTAGCGTCAGCACGGGCCAGCAATATCGCGGCGGAATCCACGGGCTTCTGGGCGGCGGAAAGGGACGACCCCGGCCCGTGGGCCATGACGGAGACCCGGCCCAGCAAGAAAGAGGAAAGAAGCAGAACAAGAAAGGGCAGGGGAAAGGGGAAAGGCAAAGGCAAAGGCAAGGATCCTTCCCATCAATTCCCGATCTTGGGCATCTATCCAGCGAGCTGCGGGTCAATGCTCAAGACGCAGCAAAACGTCTCCGAACGACGGGTCCACGAATTCCCCCCCACCATCCCCTCATTTTTTGCCCTCTTTCTGAATGCAGCAAACACCGTCCACATATCTCAGGATTTTTTTTTTCACCTTTTTTAGCCTCGAGTTTTTTTTTTTTTTTCGGGGGTGCACAACCGATATCACAGCTCGGTGCCCAGAGGAAAATCTTTTTGGCAACTGGCCTTGAAGTCGGATTGCGTCGTAGACCGTCCTCTGAGTCGCACGTTTCCCTAAATTCGACCCAACGTCTTTTTTTTTTTATATATACATTTTTTTCAGAATCTCAGTCCAGTGCCAGAATAGATAACGACGTGGAGGGAAGAAGGTAGATCTGCTCGGAATCTCCACATTGTTTCCAAAACTTCACTACATATACCGTACAGGAGAAAATCGCTGCCCATGAGGTAGAAAAAGTCGCAGTGCTTCCCTTGGAAGCCTTTCAAAATTTTCTCGCACAAGTTTTGCATTCAATTTGACATGTGCGTTGAACTGAAAAAATACGATAACCGCTCGTCTCCGAAAGCTGCCTTTTGTTCAAAAGGTACGAATTTTTGGTCCAAGAAAAAAAAAAGCAACTAACCGTGACGTGAACTACTCAGATTTATTCCGTGAAGTTTCGAGTCCGTAAATCTGTCGAAACTTTTTATTAATGTCGAACAAAGGAAAAATAGTTGCTACCCGAGCGAGGAAACCATTAATGTTTCTCTCACCTTCCAGTAGGTCTATAAATCTTCAAACTCAGATCGTTGGGGAAACTTTATGCAAAAATGTCCCCGAAGTGGGGCTCAATTTTCACTGATTCTTCAATAAAAAGGAAATGCTTTAATGCATTTTAGAGAAATGGTCTGGGTTTTTCGCCGCGAAAGAAGAATTCGGAATTGAGGCCGGAAAAAGCTCCTTTTTTCTGACCATGGATTTTTTTTTTTTTTTTCGTTTCGTCCATGTCGAAAAACTTGTTGAATGGTTTGAAATGATTCTCAAACAGCCCTGAAACAACACTCTTTATGGTAATATTGACAATATGGTAAATATTATCATTGCTGGGGTTATTTCGAGAACATGTAAAAGCGCAAAAAAACAGTTGGAAAATCTTGGTTGTCCATACCACTCAAACTTTGCAAGAAATTCATCCCTTTTTAAAATGCGTCCTCAATGTGTTGACGGTCTTACTAATGCATTTAAAAAATTTGAAATTGTGTATAAACTGCATGAACACCTATTCTATTGATTTTTCTGGATGATTGCTCTCCTTTTGTCCGCCCAACCCTGTAGAATATTTTGCAGCTTGAAATTCGAAATACTGTACCAAAAGTATTTTTGTAGACTTCTGACTTGTGTGGAAGGGAAATATCCCAGGAAAATGTCTTTTCCCACGAACTATTTTTACTCACGCAGGCATTTATTCGGCGTGCCATTCAGACTCATCGAATATCCCATTTTCAAACCCCAACAAAAAAAAAGCATCACGCTGAACGACACGAAAGATGCCGTATACCGATCAATCGAAATGGGTAATGAGGATCCCACTGATGCTGCCAACACATCTTTCCTCAGCACGTCTGGCAACTTCCACCAGACTGCTGCTGATCTTCCCAGAGCACGTGCATCGTACGTTAGCAAAGATTGATAACGGAATGGTGACCAGTGCCCAACTTTTATTTTTATTTTTTTGGAGGGGTTTGTTCTTCATTCGCCCGCTCGCTCTGTTATCTCATATCTCGCTCACGGTCTTCGTCCTGCTGGCAGGGGTTGCAACAACGGATGAAGGCAGGAAGCAAAACTTTTTTTTTTCTGTCTTTTTAGGATCACGAAGGGACAAGATTTTAATCATCCCTGCTCTTCAAAGCTCGACAAACCATCATTTATTTCGGTGGTGCGTCGAAAATATTCTTGTACAAAAATAGCCAGGCGGAAACTGTCGCGGAATAATAAGCATGAGATCAAGCGCCAAGCTTGAGCCAGAGTTCAAAGGGAAAATCCCTATACGATGCTTTGCTGTAGAAGAAGAAGGGAAAAATACAACAACTGCCGATTACGCAGATTGCATTATTAATAAAATTAGTCCTCAAGTTCAGAATTTAAAATTTTAAATACTTGTCTCAGATGCAAATGAAGAACGGGCAGCAGTATACGATT
Source organism: Notodromas monacha (assembly GCA_905338405.1). Lineage (NCBI taxonomy): Eukaryota > Metazoa > Arthropoda > Ostracoda > Podocopida > Cyprididae > Notodromas > Notodromas monacha. Next base: position 10,774 of record CAJPEX010003501.1, read on the forward strand.
CGACGGAAACCAGATTACAGCTCGTAGAGTGAAACAAATAAACATGTGTTTGTAGCATGATCAGCACAAAATTCAGACCTCTCCGGTATTGGCTAAAAATTTAGCATACGTACAGGATCGTGGGGGAAATAATGCTAAATTGGTGATGATACGAACGAAATTTCGAGCATCGGCATTTCTGGAATTCTCCATGTACAGTTCTCCATGTTGTTTTATTTTTTTGATTGCGCAATAAATACACCATCCCGATTCCATGCGCATTATATGATCTCGTTAAACGAGGTCAAGTTAATTAATGGAATTTCGGCGTTTTTAGTGATTTTGAATTTATTTTTTATTGATCTGAAGAATGCTCAGTATTGCATTCATCATACAAGAGTCGCTGAAATCCTCGAGCGGTTTCAGAAAATTTCCGAAAATAAAGCTGGTTGAAAATACGTTTCTTTGTTGTTGTTTTTAAATTTGAATTGAGTTTCACATATGAATGCAGCATCATAGTAATTAGTCTCTGTATTTGCATTATTTTTTAATTTCTCTCCTTTTTGTAGGAAAAATTCATTGATTGACTGTGTCAAATACAGTCGTTGCATACGAGGTTTTTGATTGCTATTAAGATATTATGCGAATATGACTTGAACACTTGGACGATTTTTCCTTTTTTTATTTCTAGTAATTAAGAACTTCATATCGCAAACGTCATGCTTTTTCAACAGCTTTCGAGGCCTTTTGGTGATCCCATGCAATTTATTCAACTTTTTGCTATTTTTTGTCACGTGGTCACGTCTACAGAATGGTTCCATGGTAGTCTGCTTTATTATCCCTGAACTGATGCCATTTTGTGTTATAAAGAGCCGTGGTTTTTTTTTCTGTTTTTGGTGTAAAACATGACCTTGTCTCTTTCCACTGCTGGATAAAGTTGATGGCATCTGATTCCTCGTCCTTTAGAGGACAATTCTTTCACATTTTTTTCCTTTCGCTCTAATTCATGAAATGTTTCCGAAGACCGCATGTAAACATGCATGCGAAGCTCCGCCAGGGCTCTGAAGTACAGTATTTTAAAACCAAAATGATACTTGACAGACGAAACAAAAACAAAAGCATTCATATATAGAAACCATCCCCAGAATTGTGTCTTTCGCGTGCTCCCGGAATAAGAATGAGGGAAAATATATCGGATGCCTTGCGAGACAAGTGTTTGTCATTTCCTTACTCTCTCTCTTTGTTCCTTGCGCATCTCGACGAAAGAAAATTAGCTGCTTGCATGGAGTGATGCACAGGAGAACCGTTCATCTTCATGATATGCCTCGACCCGACGGTGTGACAGGTCAATAACAAAGAGACAAGTCGGAGTGATTTCCCCGCGGACGCAGCCGAGCTGGTGCATATTTTCAGTACGTACACAAGTATATAAACTCGCGACTTTGTTCCAATCCACTGGTTGTTGTCTGTTGTTGTTGAGTCGCCCTGATGGGTTCGAGTACCGCGGGCATCAGTTTCGGTGGAATGGGTGATTTAGAGACATTTAGACCAGTGTTCCCAACCTGCGGTTCGCGAACCGGCGCCGATCCACTGCAGAAACTTTTTGCTGATGGACGCCAGAAAATTTTTTTTTCCGGTGGAATAAATTCAATGAAAGTAGCAAAGCAGTCTATCTTTGTGCGAAATTTCAGAGAGACAATATGCCAGTTGAATTTATATGAGAAAAAATAAAAGTCGGCTTTTCTCCTAATGATATTTCTGACACATTTTCATATGCTGAAATAAAGGATCTTTTTATTTTTTTTCATTCTGAGACTTTTTTCTTATTCAATCCCACCTTTCTAATTTTTTGAAAACATTTGACTATAGATGCTTCATTGATTCTCAACATAATTTTCACAAAAAAACAAAAGCTTTTTAAATACCTGCCATGAAGTCTTCCAAACAAAACTTTTTTGAGCCGGCAAATTTTTTTTAACTTTGCTGGTCTGCGAATTTTTTTATTTTTTTTCATCTGTCGGTTCACGAAAAATTTTATGGAAAGTTGCCAGTCCATGGGCCAAAAAAGGTTAGATAACACAACGCATTCCACACAAATTGTTCTCTTGTGAGTCGTTGCGGATCCTGTGTCTTCAGATTTCTGAGCGCAAAGAGATCTGTAATATTTTTCAGGAATCATTTCGACGAAATTGGTGCAAATTCAGCATCAGGATGTTCCAGCAGAGAATGCTCGAGTCTGTTTGTTTTTTGCTGCATCAACTCGATTTAGGAAAAAATCAATACGCATCACCCATGATCATTTCCACCCACGCAAAAATTATGAGATTATTTTTTTCACGCATTCCTCCGAGGTTTAAATTTAATCAAAGAATTTGTCTCAAAAATTCAAATAAACTTTCTCCCATGAATTACAGTGAGGTACTGTACAGTAATTCTTCAAGCTGTAATGGACACTTGAGACGATTCGATTTCAAGTTTGAAGGAGAAAGAGTGCTCACATTGGTGTTTCTGTCATTTTTTAAAATTCCTATACTGTATGTCAATGAGGGAGCTAAGAAATATGTTCCAAAGAAATAGAAAGGATTAAACGGTAATTCGACGAGCATTTCCAAATAATCCACTGATTGACAACACTTCAGAATATTCAATGCCAACCCATTTTTTTTGTTCTTCTTATACAGACTGATGTACAGTAATTCTTTCAGCAGTGTTTACATAGATGTACTATGGACACATGGACGATTCAATTTCAAGTTTGAGGGAGAAAAATTATCCATATTGGTGTTTAGTCATTTTTAAATTTCTAGATCGATGAGGGAGCTGACAAATATGTTTCAAATAAATGAAAAGGATTAAATGGCAAGTCGACGAGCGTTCCAAAGAAGAATCCACTTATTAGCAACACTTGATTCAGTGTCATTTTCTGCTCGCTTTTTTTTTTCGAACTGCGCAGGATCAGACACATCTCGTATCTATTTTCTTCTAATAGTTTTTCACGAATATCTCTTGGCCGAAAAAAAAATTACTTGGATGACCTGAAGGGAAAATGCGCCAACAAACGGAAAGAATCAAACGCGTTATCCTGTCAAGGGATTCCATTGAAAGGACTCCTGAGCGATGAAGCACAATTTTCTATCTCGGCTGGTCTACTTTCTTTTCAATTTCGTCCCGAATCATTCTTCGAAGTCCTGGAAACGTACCAACTTCATCACCGAAAATATATCAACTTGGCATTCAGCACAATCCATTGCTGTCCACTGTTGATTCATTATAAGATCTCCGGAAACTGCAGTATTAATATTTGTATCAGTATACAACCTTTTTGGTAAGGCATGAGTGGAAGCATATTTTGGGGTTCTTTATTGGAATAAGAAGCAGAAGAAAAATATTCCTCGTGGCTTTTCAATAAACAGGACAAGGTTGAAAAAAAATTTAGTAGATTAAAAAATTAATCTAAAAAACCAAGTTTTCAAAAAGCAAAACAAACGGACAAGAAAGCGAGTTAATAAAAACGTGTTAAAAAAGCGCTAGAAATGCAAGAACTATGACGCGTTTCTTTGGACTAAGATTGAACTTATTTGTTTTTTGTGCCGTTTACGATCCATTTATCGACGCATTAAATTTGATTTTTTACCTAGATCGAAGTTAAAACACTTTAATTGTATAATTGTAGTTCTGGGGGAGCAAAGGAAAATTTCGAAGTGAATCGCGAAATCCCTTATCAGGATTTTTGATTTCTATAAGAGGTCCTAGCACATATCATTTGCAAATTTGTCAGCTTTGGCGAGCTTTATTTCTGAATGGCGTCAGCTAAATTAAAGTAGTCGGCCTGCCAGAACGAATGTTTTTTGCCCGAATAAATTCTCTGTAAAACAAAAAGCCTAAAAAGCACATTTTTCGTGAATGAGAAAAAGAACTTTGCGGGACCATAAAGGAATTAAAATTCAAAATTTCGCTTTGCATAAAAAATCTCCAACTTCACTATCGGATGAAGCATCAGTTGGAAATATTTTTCGCCATGAATCATTCGGGAAGTTTTTATTCTTTTTTATGCACCAATTTTCAGTACCCGACATATTTTGGCTCGCACCCGAAAAATCTTTCCTTATTTCCATTTCATTTCGACTTTCCGTTGCTGAAGTTATCTGCTCTCGACGTGAATTTAGAAACGGCCGATATGCGCCGATCTTCTTTTTTTTTCGACAGTTATTCTCATAAAATGGTACCACTCAAGAATATTGGGTGATTTAAAAGCAATCAGCAGCCCCGCAGGAAATCATAGCAAATCAGCGCCCTACATTCAGACCTGGATCAAGCAAGGAAGATGAATGTGTGCATGGGTGTCCGTATCTTTCTTTTTTTATATATCCGATGAAACATGAACTGATGCGTAGAATAAAGATAATTCAATCTTCGGCTTAATTTAAACAATTTCAAGTTTTGAAAATATTTTCGTCGTGAATTCTCTTGAACGCTGCGTGAATTTCAGAGAGAAAAAATGTCCAGTTGATGACTCTTGTTGTCAAGATACTCCTAGCTTCAGCCTATATGAGTCTAACATTTGGGCAGCAAGCACGTTTGTTCAAATTCACGACAATAAAACAAAATTCGTATAAGGTTCCATGATAATAATCCATTTACGGAAGATGTAATTTCCATTGAAATAAAAACACGCGGGGGCGTTCTGTATTTATCGATGAAAGCTGACTTGTTTCGTTGCTTCAATCTTCGTGTGGGTTACGCAACTCGAAAAACGAAGAAACTGAATTTCACTGGGGGGGAAAAGGCAGGAATGATCGGAATATCATCGACACACAAGTTGGAAAACGGATTCTAGTGGATGACAGGCCTCAATTGAAAATGCATTAAAGTTTTTCAATATTTAAGATAAAAGACAATGCTCTGGGACTGGAAGTTTTGAAATATTCTGTGGCTGTGCATAAATGTTGTTCCAAACGTTGAAAAAAATAAAAGCAAATAAGTTTTTTATTACAGCATCCGCCTTGCGATTGAATCTTGCTTGAGGGTCGCGTTTGAATGAGAGCCTGAAGAATTCAGTTCATTTTTCTTTTTATGTGCTACTCAAAGTTGCGTAAAAAATCCCATGATCAATCAGCAATTTCATCGGGATCCTTCGAAATCGCTCGCAAATCAGAACTTCGAAATCTTTGAAACTGCATGAAAACAAGAATAAATATTTTTAGGCCTCCAAACCCATTTTAATTTCCAGCATCGGATTTTCCACTGAACCGACATAAAATGTCTCTCCTTTTTACGGACAAGAAAACCTTCTTCTGCGAGAAAAAGTTGGACACGAACTTTTTAACGGGTACTTGTCTCGCAAATTTGTCAGATTCTCCAACTAAACTATTCATGTTTGTACTCGGCTCAATCAAGGCCTTAACTAGATCCATTCAAACATGTTTTGAAGCAGGAGAAATGATTCTCAAACTTTCCAGTCATGCTTGTTTTCATGCAAGTCTTTCGCGATGCTCGAGTTCCTCGTCGTAAATTCTCAATCAAAACGACCATTACTTTGCCTGAGGGCACAGAAACTTCCTTATACAGTAGCTTCAAAATAAAGTCCATCATTCACAGAATATGACAAAATCTTTGATGTTGATATGCTACTGAGGTACTGACTGCCGACTGTATGCGATTTTAGGTTGATTTTTACGAAGAAAAAAAAATCAGCACGGATTTTGGGCATCATCGCTGAAGAGATAAAGTGGGCGTACGACAAGCGAGTTAAAAATTTTAAAAAAAATACATGTATTGGCACAGAATCACAAGTCGGATGACCTTGATCTATAGCGACTGTAGATCCCTAAGAGAAACTCATCACCGCTGAGGGCTTTGGAGGGTCAGAAATGCGTGTTTCGGCATTCATTCCAGGTCAATGTTGGAAGAATACATAAACTAAGTAAATTTTCTGCGCAGGACTTTCTGTAAGTATTTTGCCAGTGGAGACTGGTATTTTGATGTCAGATTTGCGAGTGAGCCCACTAAAAATTAACCACTCAAATGCCGGTCTTATAATGTAGGAATTCAACAGATGATCATGTTTTCAGTAGGAGAATGTGACATGAAAAACATGGAAAAATCCTATTCTTTGCATGGTATATTTTCAAATATATTTACATGTGTCTCAGTAGTGCTGTGTAATTATTCTAAGAATCCCAGTCGTACCATCTGTCCAAGCTACAACTTGTTCAAGGCATTTCCACGCTTTAAGGGTTAATTTACGTTCATAAATTAGGCTCGGTTCAAGTTGAAAGCAAATTGTCATTTCTCAACTCCAAAAGTGTGATTTTTTTCTTCGTGAATAACTCAGACAAGCCCCTCTGCTGAGATTAGCTGAAGTTTGAACGCATAATTCCGTGATCAAAACTTGTATTTATTTTTTTCCCACTGACAATCCCACATATCATCATCATCAGCAGCTGCTGCAAATCCCTGCACTTCAGAGTTTAGAAACCCCCCCCCCCCCTCTCGGCAAAGTCAGGGGTGTGTACCGTAGTCCCGGGAACAGACTGAACCCGAAAAAAGGGCCGGGCTTGAAAAATGAAATACCTGAAAAGTAAAATAAAAACGACTGCTTGCTTTCCTGGCTTATGGCAGATGCGGGGATGGTCTTCTCTGCTGAGTAACGCTTCGCTGGGATCCTCTGAATGCCGACTGCTCCAGAGTGTCTTCTCTGGAGCGGAGCCGAATATTCCGCGCACAACCCGGGCTCTGAAACGCTTCTCTCATTCCGCCTTCGCGAGCTCGGACTCCCGCGCGAGGGATCCGGGGGGGGATCCCGGCATGTTGACGGGGGGATCGCCTCCTTCGTATTCCGAACGGGCTGTTCGTCTTCACAGCCAAGTTGCCTTCGTTTACTTTGTTCCACTCGTCGGCAAAAGTTACCGAGTATAGCGAGAATGGTTGTCTCCCTGCCGTGATGCCCGGGTCAGAATTTTGAACGCATTTTTAAAAGTGCATCAAGCGGCAAATATAATTGCAGCAGGAAAAGATTGTGGGTATACTTGCACGGACCGACCATCCATAAAAAAAATATCAAGTTAGACAGTGGTGAGATCGTTCTTATCGTCGAGTTCTACAAATTCCATTTACCTTTTTTTAAAGTTGAGATGTCAATTTTGTAATTTTTTTTCGGTATACAGGATCAGTCTTTTCCTGAACACTTTGATTCTAGTGTTGAAAATAAGAGGGAAAGAGGGGAAGTGTTCCCCAACCCGTGGTCCGAAGACCGGCGCCGGTCCGCAAAAGTTTTTTCCTGGTCCGTGAGAAATTTTCTTCAGCATAAAAAAAGAAATTCATCGAGAGTAGCAATGAAGGATGTTACAGGATCTTTTTCTGAAATGTTGACAAGACAATGACAGTTGAAATTACTTCGCATGAAAAATAAATGTTGGCTTTTCTCCCAATAACATTTCAAAGAAATTTTCACCTGATGATGAAACAAATTTATTTAATTTTCCATTCTGAGAAACATTTCTTCAAGCCCACCTTTCTAAGTTTTGAAAAAATTCCGCATTATTTGCGCCATTGGTTCTTCGCCTAATTTTTCGAATGAGCAGCAGAAACTTTTTAAATACCTGCCATAAAGTCTTTCAAGCAAAATTTTTTGAGTCCGTGAGAATTTCACTGGGAATTTGCCCGTCTGGGAAAATGTTTATTGAAATTTTCCGGTTCCCCGGGCCATAAAAGGTCGGGCAACACTGATCTAAACAACGAAAAAGCTCTCAACCATGCAGAATATTCTTCTTCCATCACTGCAAGTCGTAGAAACTTTTTGAGGGATACCAGAAGTACCTAATGGTGGAAATTTCGCTCTGTATATGAGTCGAGAAAGTCAGAAATAAAATAAGTTCAAGTAAGTTTGCCTTAACATAACGGATCTGCTTCCGATATACGCGTCCAACTTCCAGAGGAAGTCGGCCAGCAACTCTTCAAATAATCCTTCCTACACCATCTCAGGAGCAGAATTTAAAAAAATAACCCCCCGAAACAACTTAAATTCGTTCAAGCTGTTTCCCCACGTATCTCCGGCATATCTATTCTAGTCACTTTATCACTTCATGGTGAGCTGGAATCCCATATTTCGCGCATTCAGCCTTATAGTCCTGTACTCTGGATGATTGATTGATTGAATATTCCACCTTATTCGTATTATTGCACAATAAAGCGTTTTGCCTCGTCTCTCTGATGGGCTTCTATATATAATCAAGCAATAACGGCCTTCCGAATTCCCCCACCCCAAGTTCGTTAAAGCATTCGACGGAATCCCAATTTTCGACTGTCATTCCAACGAAGCCCGGGCTCAATCCTGATTTTCCCCGAGAGTTTCGCTAGCGCACATATAACCCATAAACTCCAGCCGTGTCCCACTCTCTCTCAAAGGCGAGGTATAGATATGAAATTTTTTCGTATCATTCGGAATAAAGATCCAAGTGACTCCGGGCGCATTCCGTCGGTCATATATCATCTGGAAACCGTATATATATATATATCTATATATGTATATATATGGATACTTGCCAGTAGGCATCCGGGGGTTATCCTAGTATACCCTCGGAGGACGGGAATGAAGACGTAGGCTCCCGGGTGGCGCGGAGGGTTAGGGTCTAATGACCGAGCTGATGCGTGTATCTTTTACGGTCAGGGCCTCGCACTATGCATCGGGAACATGTGGGTGGCATCGATGCAAACAGAGAGGAACATACTTGGGGGGGGGGGGGCACGATGGGCTCCGAATGCTGGGGAACAACCCTCATCATAGTCTTCAAGAGAATACGGAGAATAATATACCGTAATATCCTGAACCGTGGTACATTATATAGGATTTTTGTCTCACTTGCTGGACAGGACCTCGGTCATTTCTGGAGTAAGTGTGACTGTAAAAAAATAAAATAAAACATGTGATTTGGTCAAGTTCTCAACAAACCTTTTTTGGGCCCATGGACCAGCAAATTTCCAAAACATTTTCGGTGGACCAACAAAGTTTCACAACATTTTTGCGGACTCAAAAAAGTCTTCAGTTTGTTTGAAAGACTTTCTGCATGTTAGGTACTTGAGAAGTGTTTGCTTTTTTGCAGACATTCAGTTGAGAACAAATGAAGTAGCTACAGTATACTCTAATGTATTCTAAAAGCTAGAAAGGTGAGCTTGAAGAAAGGTTTCTCACAATGAAAAATTAAAATAATTCATTTCAGCGAGTGAACATTTTCCGGAGACATTATTAGGAGAAAAGGCAACTTTTATTATTCATCAGATAATTTCAACTGCCAACGTTTTTCTGAAATTTCACACAAAGATAGACTCAATTGTTATCTTAGATAAATTTATTATGCTGAATAAAATTTCCCGTGGACCAACAAAAAACGGCTGCAGACCACGGGTTGGGGAACACTGATGTGGCCCATTAAGTTGTAAAGCTCTCGTATTTTTTCTTTAATTTTCAAAGACATTTTCCAATTTTCTGCAATATGATGAGTAAAAACTTTCCAGTTGCGACCGGAGTTCTCAGAACGCAACTGAATAGAATAGCACAGTAGCATTTGGAGCCTCCGCACATTTTAAAAACGAGTTTATCTTACTTTTAACTCTGTTTTTTTCTTCATTCAAAATCTGCGGTTGTCAAAATTGGATGGAATGTCAGGAAAAGATGAAATATGAGTCTGCAAAGAATGCTTCGATCGTATCTTTCCAGAGATGAAAAAAAATTGCAAAAACATTCAATTCACATCCCTGTCGCTGCACTTCGAATAAGCAAGAAATCTCGAGAGTTCCGTCCGCAGAAACATGACTTTCGACATGACGGCTAGACCCGCATTTTTCATTTAATTTGTCTTTCCTAATAAGATCAACGTCAGCGAAACTGCTCTACAAGATAGACATCCTTCTTTTAAATTCTTGGGAGGAGAAAAGCAAAAAAATATTTAAAAAAAAAACAGGATAAATTCCCTCAAGGTTCCAGGTGCGCTACACAAACATAAATTCCCGTCGAAACGTCTCATACGATTCTCAATCACTGCTCTAGCTTTCTCTATCCGTCATGAATATGCAATCTGAGAATTTCGCCAGTGAAAATAATCCTTCCGAAAGGAAACACGGATGACGACTGGCAAGCATGGAAGCGATTTTCGCATCTGGATCCTTTCAGGCGTTAGAACCTCCGAAACCGATTCATATGACGCTCCGACTGCATGCATGCATAATATTCCGGTGAAGCTCGGGTACTTGCAAGACTAGTATAAACATCAAAATGTATGCACATGAAGAAATACTGCGGTATTCGTCATCCTCAAACGCCGGGAAATGCACGAACTGCTGAATTTCTGGTTGTTTTTGTTTTGTTTTTTGGCTCAACTTTGGAACAACACTTTCACAACTCACAGCAAACGGTGGGTTGTGTAATTTTAGATTGAACAACACTCGTTCATGGTAACTTCGAAAATTAAGAAATAAATGTACAGCTAGATTTCTGCACGATGTGGTCGCCATTTCTTGGCTTCCGGTTCCGCAATCAAAGTAAAACTTCAACTAACCGAAATGGAATTAACGTTTGTTAATCAACATGCTCAGTACACGTAATGAATCAATTCAAATTTGTAATGCTGGGACTTGACAAAATTTACGCAGAAAAAGCGATCAACTTCAGGCACGCAAAACTTATTGAAATGGTTCGATCATAGAAGAGTCAAAACGTTCTGCAGTAGAAAATTGCTCGTGAATTCAAGCATCTCATGCCTTTTGACATAAAATTGTGAAACTAATAAATATTGAGAATGTTTTCTCATAGCTTGATGGAGAATTCAATTGTTTCTTTTCGAAATTGTAAGACATTTTCTTTGTTAAATGTTTGATAATAGAATAAATAATCATGCTGTCCATCTTTATTATAACTTTTTTCAAGTTTTGAATGATATGATGTTCCATGAAAAAATCTGAATTATGTTTATTAATTTTCCGGATCGTTCTGGTTTTTTTTATGAAGGACATATTTTGCTCATACGCACACTTCCCACACTTCGCCGTTTTTCTCTTCCAGAATATAGAAAGTTCTGTACATGAACCTGGGAATAACATTTTAATAAATTTGAAAGGCTCGGGAACCGGACTCATGAATAAAAATCTAGCGAAGAATCACTTCAATGACATCTGAAGTACGAAGCAATTTCAATCACCAATACTGTAATCAAAGCATACGCAGAGATTTTGATTCCGACGCACAAAACTAAAATCTTGATCCAGTTTTCACGGTACACAAGAAAAGGAAAGAAAAAAATAACCTCTTATGAAATTTCTGTAATAACCCCAGAGAGAACGTGATTCTTATTTCGCTCACGACAAATGAACGTGGATGGCTCGGAATTATGTAAACTTTACGCAGTCGAATTAGAGCCGTTGCATGCACGTACTGAAGTAAGTACCTAGTCACAACAGAGCATTTAGCCGCGTTGCCGAAGAATTTACGAACTTTGGCGAGTCTGCTTTCATCGCGCCATTTCCGCGAGGAGATGCATATCAGTATAGAACAGTCGTCCAATCACACTTTCAGCCCGTATTCTTCGCCATTTAAAAAATTCTTTAGAATAGCGATCATGAAATTTCCTATTCCGCAAATGCCGATTTCGGAATATTTTTTTCTATTGCAGACTGACGCTGATGATTTGATCAATAACGGGATTGTGAACCATATATGAATAATTAAGAGGTATCATCGGAAGCAATTTCGATCTATGTTTGAAATCCTTGCTCGCATTGAAACCTTGGAGAAAATCTTGGAATATTGTCAAATTTAAATTCATGAGTGGAACTACTGCATCAATAGGTGAACTAAGCATACCTTTCAAATTTCTTCTATCATCCATGGGAATAACAAAACCATATTTATAAACATTGAAAAAATTAGTAAAAAAAGTTTTGAAGAGCAAGATGCCTTTTTTTTTGCGTTCCATACAAACTTTTTCTTCAAATTAAAACCATGTCAGAATCAAATCTGAGAGATAAGAAACGATCGAATTAATACCTTTTAAATCTGTATATGACCGTCTAAAACTCTAAATTGTCCTATTTATGCTCGTGAAATAGTTCGACGAATAGCAAAAACTGAACGCCTCGTGTCTCGTTCGGATCCGTTTTGCAGTTAGATTATTAAAAAACATTGAAAAATTGAGTATCAAAATTGTCGAAGAGTAAGATACATTTTTTTGCGTTCCACACAAACGTTTTCTTAAAACTAAAAACACGAAATCGGCGTTCATTACAGCATGTCCGCGCTGCTAAAGACCTTCGCCTTGAAAAAAAAATGTTTTGCTTCGTCGCGCAATAATAACCCCAGCTTCGTTACGGAGAGTTTCGCACTACACACCCACGTCACACGTTTTTATTTTATTCTTATGTTTAGCATGAGGAAAAGCGCTGTCTTCCAGGCCAGGAAATGGTGTTTGTCAATAAAGAGCGGAAACTGACCTTGCGGATGACACTGGACCCCTGGGACCCGTTCGCAGACGCGTCCCGGTCCACGGGCGGCGGGCTGACGTCTTCCCCCATGGAGTTGACCCAGCGGTAAGACGCGGCGATCTCCTTGCTCGCCTCCACCGCGGATTCCTTCTTCATCTTCCACAAGTCCTTAAACTCTTCCGCCACTTCCGCCGACACTACTACGAGATTCAACGGAGACATCTGCAAGAGCTGTGTGAGAGAAAGAGAGAGAGAGAGAGAGGCAGAGAGAAATTTATCAGCCAAGTTCTCGTATTTTAACCTGCAAGACACCCCGAGATGCGGACGTAATTGATGCATCAAGAGTGTTCCTAAATCAAAAATCCCTAAGTTTGAGTCTAATTTTCCCTCAGACTTACATTGTGTAATTATTAATTGGTGTTTTATCCACAAAATACTCACCGTAATTCCATGAAAATAAAAATTGTCTCCCAATTTGAACAGATTCAATGAGTATATTTCAACACAATATGGACATTTGGGGAATTTAATATTGATACCTCTGTACAGTACATAGAAATGTTGGCATTCTCTGTAAAAAAAAAAAAAAAAAACATTCAAATAATACCTCTATACAGTACATAGAAATGTTGGCATTCTCTGTAAAAAAAAAAAAAAAAAACATTCAAGTGAAAAAGAGTGAAAAAAGTTCCTCCATGCTGGAAGTAATTTTTTTAAATTAGCTAAATGGATGGTAAATTGGTGAGAGAAATGCCCAAGAACTTTTCTTACATCAATTTTAGGGTTGTAAATATCTTTTCCTTGTAATGTGGCCAGAACTTATTTGAAATTTTATTGCAAAATGTCCCTATGTAGAGTCCTATGTCCTCATGTTTGGCCTTATTTCTTATGAATTTTTTATGGGAAAATAAGTGTCCCTATGTCGAAGTGTCCACAGGTCATGGTCCCTGCATGTGGGGGGTATCACTGGAATATACTGGTGGTACCTCGCAATTTTATTTCCTGCAATTTGACTGTCCCGCAATTTGATATGGTCAAATTTGAAGGGAGTTTGATTTGCAATTCAACCTCTGCACCAGAATTGTACGTTCTTTGGCCCCTTTTTGTGTTTTTGTGCTCATATTTCTTTATTTTACAAAGTGTCTTGCAATTTGACTTCTTTTGCAATTTGACACTAGTCCAACAAAAACACTAGTCTCACAATTTGACTGCTTCACAATTTGACACCTAGTCCAGCAACGGATTAGGATTAAATTTTGAGGTACCACCTGTATAAGGCCCATGAAGTTCGGACATAAATGGTGCTTTCAACCATGTCCATGTATCAAAACGTCCACATGTTGGATCACGTTTTCCCTTCGACTTCAAGGGGAATATACTTAGTTCGTTCTCCAGTTGATCAAACACTAGGGAAAAGTCCCCCACAATTTTGAATGAAATAGTTTTTCTCAACTTCAAGATGCAGAAAATAGTTTTTTGTCCAAAAGATAACAGCAAATGACATGAAAAGGAGTCCAAAAAACTAAGAACAAGCACAAGTCTTCACTTACCAATCTCAGATCAAAAATAACCTAGAAAAAAATTTAACTCAAGCCTGTTTTGGATTATGAATTATAGTGAATTTATCATATAATTTCTTTTTGATCTTTGAATATGAAAAGCTTAATTGTTTCAAGATATTTCAAAATTTTGAAAAATGCAATTTTTCGATTCGTTTAGAAATATTTGAAAAGAATTACGAGATAAGCATACTCCGTTTTCCAAACCAAGGACAGTATCTCGTACTGAATGTAAGCTGTCACTTTAAAACATTTATTCATTCGAATCTTCCGTGTACAGTAATTGCGTGGAATCGGAAGTTTTATACGAATTCATGCCTGAAAGAAAGAAGGGTTTTCTTTACGGGAACAGCCACGGAAGTCGGTTTTTGTCCCCTCCTGTGGAATGAAACATCAAAATCCTTGAAAAATAATATCACTTTTCCCCGCTACACAAAATCCCCACCACTTCGCACATTCGGGAGTTGATTATACAGATTGTTGCTTCCAAACCGGAAGTCATGTGTTTTCCGGGGAATGCTCATGAACGTGGAACGTTAATAGTTCATCACAGGAATGGCAAGTACGCGGTAATTGCGTGATGAAGTACGATTCCCCGGGAGTGCTTCGGTCTTCCGTGAGAACGGCCCTCTTTATTGAAGTCCCCGCGGAATTGTTCACCATCGGGGAATTGGAGGGGAATTGGCGGAGAACAAATTACAGTACTCGTCGAGGCGATGAGAAGCGTTCATCGGAGTAATTATTGAATGAAAGTCGAACCTGGTTCTCGTTCGGTACTGGCAAGTCGTCGACGACAACGTCGTTAACAGCTACGATGATGTCCCCGGGGCAAAGGCCCTCACGGTCAGCCGGACTTCCTCCGTCCACCTTGGTCACGCAGTATCCGAACCCTGGGGATAGGGAAACCGTGTGTCACAGCATTATTATTTGACGACCCGAGTACGTGATGTCAAACAAACAATGACCTCGAAGGGGTGAGAATGTATCTATATTTTCTGGAGAACGTATACGTGCGACTCACGAAGAACAACAAGACCCATTATACCGTAGTACAAAGCTATTCTGTATAAGAATGAGAGAAACATGTTCAGTATTCTGAATTCGTGCGAAAGTCGTAATAGTCCCGTGATTAAGATGCATTTTGGATTCGAGAATTGGAATGGACAAACTCTTCTCGGGTAGCAAGAAAGATTCTGATTTTATTTTTAAAACTGTAATTTATTGGCTGTTGGGTATCTATTGTATCCTGTTTTTTGCGTGAAATTATCACGCGTACAGTGGTAACTCTGTTTATAAAATTCGATTCCAGTCCTGTTCCTCAACGGAATAATGTGAAGCAATATAAAATCGTTTCATATATAATGCTATTAATGCGAGCATCATCAGTTGAATTCATTTTGATTGTGCTTCACGGTATTCTATCGCACATCTTTCGGTGCGTTTCCATGCGGATTCCCAAAGTTTATTCATTCGTGTCGTCAGTTTATTTGTTTGAGTCAATAGTTCAACGTGACAAAAATCACACTCGTCTCTTTTATCGCGAATTCTGAAATTTTCTTTAAAGAGGTAGCTTATTTACAATTCAGAAGACATCGCAGTTGAAGAGTTATGGTGTTTCTTCAGGAGATGTTCTCAACTTTTTTGGGCTCACGGATCGATTTTTACATTTATTTCGAAGGGGTACACAATAAAAAACTACAAATTTCTACTCTGAAAAAGATTTTTCGAGGAATTTGTCTTGAACCTTTCCTATTTTCACGAACACTTGTTCTTCAGCCTATTGATATACGACTCTTCATATAATGCAAGCATCTGGTGATTCTATTTCAAGATTTGATCGGTCCATTACATCTTTCTCCAAGTTTTCGCCTTAAAGACCTATTTTGGGGGACTCAAATGGTTGTAAATGCCTGGTCCAC
>CAJPEX010003502.1:0-28524 GCA_905338405.1 Notodromas monacha
CAAAGCAACATTTATGCATAAATCAGTCGAGTTTTAAGACAATTTGATACAAAGAACAGATATACAGAGAAGAAAACAATTTTTGATACGAAGAACAGAGCCCATACGCGTTAATTTTCAGTCACATGAAATCGAGAATTAGCGCAAAATCCACTTCGAAAAATAGGATCATTCGTTGCAATTTCTGCGCTCCGTTTATCATTTTTTCAGTACTTCTAATGGCTACCGTGCTCTTTGAAACTTATAAAAATGTCCCTCTAGAATCTAGATGAAATTACGCCTACAACGTTGTTCTATTTGTTAAATCATCTGTACTGTACAAGCTTTACAGAGAATTCCCAGCCTCCTCCGAAAAAAATTTAAAAAGGAAGATGATTGCCTTGCTGTTGAAACTACGCAACCAGATCTTCAGCGATTGCAAAATGAAGTGGCTTTTGAAATCACTTTATTTTGAGCAGGAACGAGCATTCAAAAAGAAAACTTTTATGCTACGAATAAAAGGACTATGGATCTTCACTTGTCACTTGGTTTACAGTCCATTATGATTCAACCATTCAGAATAGAATAAAACATCACAAATTGTGACTCGTACAAGACAAAGCGGCTGTCCATTTTTTTTTTTACTTAAACGAGACATAATCGCTTTGCTAATACTGTACCGTTCTTCAGTCACGGGTTTCAACCACACTAACAACCAACTCGGATAATTATGCTGACTGGCATGAAGTTGCCCCCGACTGTTGATGTATACAGTACTAGTACTTTATCGGATCACGATGAACTTCAGCTTTACATGCACGTGATCATTGATCTTCTCACAGTGTTCTGTTACTATCAAAAAAACAATTATATTTTTTATAAAGAGTTCAGTACTTGCTAACTGAACTTATCAGAGCCATACAATGCTCATCAATGGGCAAGATGAGAAAACTGCCATCATAATTTGAATTGTTGCACCTCGTTCAAACTCACAGGGCATTTTCGTCGAATTGTCTCAATCACGGAGCAAAAAAACAGCCACAGTCTTGATAAAAATGTCTGCACCGTGAAGATATTTTTAAAAATTAAACTTTCGTCCTGTAATGATATTTTATTTTGAGTTACCCGAAGTGGAGAGACAATGAACATTATTCCCCTTGCTGGTATGTATTCCCATTGATTTATTGATGCAGATAACGGTGAGAAGAGGAGCGGAAAATGCATCTTTTCTGCATTTTATCCACAAACGCAAAAAAAAAAAAACTGATTCTCGCTCAAGCTATCTCTCAACCTATACGAAATTCTGCTGTCAAAGCAGAGGACTAGTTGTATGCCACTCACGTGGTTAATGTCTCGAAGTTTTCCTTCTGCATGAGTAGCTGAGCTCTGAGGTTGGTGTCATCTGCAAAGGTAAGTTCTAAAAAATCTAAGCGACTGAAATAGCTCAAAAATCTTGGCTGAACAAGTTGCTGACTAAATGTATCGCCAGATTTTTAGGCGGAATAAGAGATAATTCTCCAAGTTCTATGTTTCTGGTCTTTCTGGACGCAGGAAAATAAAATTAGGTTAAAAACGCGAAGTCGAGAATGAAATTCACAATCTCAGGAATAAGAAAAAAAAAAGGATTTTCTCTCTGATCAACATAGAAGAACAGCATTTTATTCTATTCAAGAAATTCAAAAATTGGTTTTTGTTTGAAGAAGTTGATTTACGCTTCAAAAAAGGCAACAACATCTCACCGTGGGCCGGCATGAATTCAAAAAGAAGGCGCTTAATAACGCAAGTAATTTTTCGGAATTCTGCGCAACCCAGATAATTTCAAACGACCACAAGAAAATTTAAAGCAGAGCTAAAGCTTTTCATCCAAGAAAACCCCATTCAAAATTTGAGAAATTCTGAAACCCTGGTCAAGAAGAAGATAACTCAAGCTAAAATGATTGTATCTAACCTCCAAACCGCGCGGAACGGACTTGAAAAAAATAAAACGCAACTCCCGGAATTCTGCGCTATCCGTAATATTTCCAACGACAACAATGAAATGCAGAATTAAAGCTTTCCAATCGATTTCTTTCAAGAAATTCCCTTTAAACTTTATTGAGTTCATAAATGCTTGTCAAAAGGGAAGATGACTCACACTAATATGATTGTATCTAACCTCCAAACCGCGCGGAACGGACTTGAAAAAATAAATAAATAAAACTCATCAAAAAACGCAACTCCCGGAATTCTGCGCCATGCGGATAATTTCCCCACGACCGCCAGATTATCCGTCAGAGTACATGGATCCCAGGCCGCGGTCGCAATTAAAATGAGGGGGGACCAGGAAGAATCGTCACGCCGAAGCTCTTATATTTTTTTATTTTCTTTTTTCCCGACCCGGTTCAAGGTCGCAGCCCACCGCCCCCGTCGTCGACGTTCGTCCGTCGTCACGCCGCACGCGCGATAACGCCAACCACGGAGAAACGAGGTAAAAAAAAAGAGTCAACTGCGATAGGAAAAGTATACATTCTGGCCTCACTTTCACATTAATACGCAAGACAAATAGTGTCGATCTCATCTCATCAAGTCTCCTGGTTTCCTGAAATTTTCCCTGTCGCTTTTGATCTTCTCTAGTTACCAAATTTACGCGTGTGAAGGTCGCATTATACAGGTGGACTGACTCTCTCTACGACGAATTTTGTTCTTGGTCCAGCATCGAATTCTTCCACGAGTTATAGGGGTTATCTACAGCGAAATCCTCTCTAGGAAGAAATCTTTTCCGGTTTCTTGAATTTTGCTGCAGAGAAAGTCCGCCTGGATTTATTCATTATAGTAATAAAAAGAAATCCTGAAAAACCTCGGATCGAGCCCATTTATCGAAAATGCGTGGTAATATGCCAAACAGTTTTCACAAGGAAATTAGGCGACGATGGTTTCAGAAGTAATCTTGTCTTTTGGGGGTATGACAAAAGTCAGGTGAATCTGAGGATCCCGAGGCTCTGTTGATCCTGAAAATTTGAACCCCCCTTCCCTCAAAAAAAGATAGTTATTTTGTGCTCAACAGCATTTTTTTCTGATTATTGCAACTTATTTTAAACATCTCGATGCGGTTTATACTTCACAATTTTCGCGTTCAGGTCGCGCCACAAGTCAGCAAGAAAATTTTCTAGGGATAAAATACACGAAAAATGACATAAACTTGCTCTGGTGGCGATGCAGAAAAAAAGCGATCAAAAATATAATTCTGAGCTGCAGAATTTTCCCAGAATTGTTTGAGATGAATATTATTATTATTATCATTATTATTATTATTATTATCATTATTTTTGTCGCGGGCGTCACGTTTCTTTCTCCTGAACGCGTTTTTTAAAAATCCAGGCGCCGCCTGAATGCCGGTATATTCCGCATTACAATTTCCCCGCGTCGTGCCTTATTAGACGTGTTCCATCGTCCCCCAAGACACACCTGCAAGCAGTAGCCGCAGCCACTACTAATGCTGTACTGTACTACTGATAATACTATTTGTGCCAACAGCAGCAACACACTACCAGGAAAAGCTGATAGCCTTGGGAGACAAGGGCGGGTGCAATGACTCCGTATACTCGGGTCCCCCGGTCCCGCGCGAAAAGAAAATGTTGATAATTACTTCGACCCGAGTCCCCCCCCCCCCCTTTTCTTCGGGCTGTCGTCCACGTGTTCTCCATTATAAGTTATTCCTCCTCGGCACCGGAAGAGCGGGGGGAGAAGATTACGGTTTTATTTCATTTTTTTCCAACCCATGGATTTAATGCACCAGCTGCATCGCACGCATCAACGGATGAAGCGATACGTATTACTCGAAAATGACAAAGGTTGATATCACTTCAAATGCCTTTAAAAAAATTATGAATCGTCGGCTGGAAGAATTCGATTAATCTCCGTAGAACAGAAAGCTTAGGGCATATCTTCCACAGTTATTTATTTCAACTTTCTCAGTGCTTCTCCGAAAATGAGATTATTTTTTAAAGCCAGGGCGTGGTTCGAGTGTAAGTTTCGGGTATTCATTCAAGACTGACCAGGGCAAGGAAATTCACGAATTTACATTTTAATGTACCTGGACGTCGAATAGAGTTTTGAGGTTGGAGGTATTACAGTATTTACGGAAATCGTTCGGAGGATTTTTTGACGAAAAATTCGAAAAGGTAAAAGAAATACTGTAAGAGGAAAATTTATCTCATTTTCGCAGATACGCTGTTTATTTTCATTTCTTCAAAGCGACGGCGAATCAAATCCATTCAACAAAAAAGTTTGAGGAAATATTGAGCGCATATTTGAGGCGATGCCTGGAAATATTGCGATGCAATGACTTTGAAACACTCGGTTCGTCAAGAAAAATTATCCAGATATTGCGCAGCACAAATTCGGCCAATATTACGGGGAAATATCTAATCATTAAAATAATCATAATACTCCAATACATAAGACGAATGACGCATGACAATTAAGTCTAACAATGGGACGGCAACCGAAAAACAAACTTTCAAAAGCACACATCATTCTGAAAAGTAAACTTGAACTTCCCTGTCCGTATTGTACATAGAAACAATGATAAAATACAGTTAGGAATTTTGAATCTGTAGAATTTCTTTTTTCGAACATGCCCAAAAGCATTACCGAACCTTTTCGGAAAAGATTCGAAAGTCTCGTGTTTCGGGGTCACTAGGGGAATTTATTTTCTGAGATTGGAGGATCGGAAGCATGAATATTTTACCCCCAAAAAAGCAGATGAACCGTCGTCTAATAAAATTACCAGGAGTAACCCTTTGGATAAATATCCTCGAATACGCTGAGTTAATGAGATCAAATCGGATTATTTTCGGCATTCTCGCTTCTGCCAAAAAGCCTCAGACGAGATACTTGGCTCGCGGAGCAACGTAACATCCCGGTCCGAATCAACCAAAATCAGAAAAAAATACAACTCCGGAAATTCCGCTCCCAGGCTTTTCAACTTCCTTTCTCCCTTTTAGGTCAACACTTTCATATTACTGTATCAGGCTAAGTGATGGAAAGGATCGGTCCCAGCTCCTATATAGAGGCTTTCTCCCAGATGAAAACATACAGCACAAGGACGCATGAATAGGAGGAATTACAACTCTTTGTAAGGATATGAAAGAAACCCAGGAATTCACGCGCATTACATAGAAAGCGCAGATAACTAGGCTTTTCTTCAGTAGACAACGTGAAAAAAAATGAGTAGGATTTCAACTCCACAAAATTTTTCATTTCAAGATTAGACCGGCAATGATCGGTACTTCAAAAATGGATGCACCATCTTCGAGCGAAATTTTATCAATGGTATCAAATACTGCTCATTATTACACGAGACCCAAAATTTGCGTATCTCACTTTTATGCGACTGATAATTTATGCTTGAAGGATAATTTTCTGGTCACCTGTCAAGAAAAATACCGACAACGAATAACATGCAATGGATATAAGGCGAAATAAGCCCATTTTTAATCGACGCACATTATGAAAAATCTACTCCAACACGACCTAATATATAAATAAAATCCGGAAGATTCAAAAACAATATTTTCATAGCGGATGTGCGAACAAATAACCTTCAAGCAAAATTTACTGTACAGGATCTAGGATCAAGTGACCCAAAAATGTAAGTGAGGGGCTAAGGAATATGTTCCATAGTTCATTTATAAACTTGACTTCTGCGATAAATACAGTGTGCAGAATCAAATAATAACATAGTTTAGAGAAGCACGAAAATTTAATTTAAATATTGCGCAGAGGCTAAAAACAGTTCTTTGTTTCACGTGACTCGGAATACGGGTGTGGGACATCTTTTTTTTACACAATTCACCGATAAAATACGACTTCGAAACCTATGCTTGTGTTCAGTTTAGCAGCGTGCCAATAATAAGATACAGGTGAACAATCTACAGCGAAATTCAGGGGACCAGAAAATATTTTTTCGTAGAGAGAATTTCGTCGTAAAGAACCCCTGTAACATTGGTAGAGAACCCCATCGGACCAACACACACGAAAAATCGTTCCAAGCAAAAACTTCGTCGAGAGGCGTTTAATAGTACGTGGAAATTTCTACTTGAAAAGCTCTGCTTTTATTATGTAAAAACAACCAAAATGAAAAAATATATATATATATGGATATCGAATATCGCGCGGAGGCCCAGCGCAGTTCTTGCGATTTCGCGACTTAGAAATTAGAATACGAGTGTGTGGCAAAAGTCTTTGTTAATCAAGCAAAGAATCCTACCACTGCCAACCCCTCGCATTAGCCAGAAAATGAAATGAGCCGCATTTTTCCGTCACACACGTCGAAAAGATCCACACACACACACACACATACACAAAATAAAAACCGCAAGAGGTAAATAAAAGAATGGTGGTCTAGATACGATCGCGGAATGTTGAACGAGTCGCGCAATTTTCTTTTTTTCCGTTTGTTTCATTCGCGTTCATTTCTCGCTTGCTTCTTTTCCTATGCTAACTTTCACTAACAGCATTCGTTTCTGAAATCAGTCGGCAGAAATCGACAGTGTGCCCGCTGCTCACGGCGGGTTGAAGGCCGTCGTCATTGTCGGATAGATGATCGATAAGAGACGTTATCCCCTCCGGAACCAGGCGTAATACGCGCTGACGTTCGCACGCATCACGCTTTTTCTCTCTGTGTGTGTGGGGGGGAATGAACCGATCCTTCCACGCGATAGCCTCGCTAAATATGTATATAACGTCGCGTGCACACAAGACTACTTCCCGATATACATAACACAAGGGACGAAAGAGAGAGCGAAAAGGAAAAACCCTGGTCGCGGCAAATGGTAGGTATCAAATATACGGAGACCCGGCGGCCGTTTCATCAATTGTCCCGAACTCTCACGACGTCACCAGAGTTTTTATTTCCTTCCTGACATTGTTTTTGTTTTTTTTCTTTTCGTGGGCAAGGGGAAGATTGAGGAAGCAAATCGGGAATTCATTTGGGAAATCTGACGATAAAGCCTCTTGGGAGCTTTCTCTTTTATTTTCTTCCCTTTTTTCCTATCTTTTCGAACATGCAAAGGTCTACCTGCGCTAACGAGACGTGATACAAACGGGGTCAACGTCTTTTGATGAAATTCGCAGGAGCAAACGAACACTTCTCCGGCTAATACAATTTTACTATTTAAACTAGGGACGTTTATTAGATCCCGGACGAACTGACAAATTTGAGGAAAATTGCAACTAGATTTTTCGAACAACAAGCACTGCATCAGAGACGGACTTCTTTTTTTTTTTAATACGAACACAAAAAGGCACGAACCAAACGAGCAGAACAGAATTTTTCATTGCTGTTCTTCCACGATAAAAGCGACTAGAACTGGACATTTAAACAGGAAATCCGCTGACACCAGAATCTTTCTCGATCTCGTATATTTTATTTATTTTTAATTGTAACGAAATTTCAACTAAATTCTCAAAAAACTTCGGGAAGTCACATACACACTGAGCATGGCTGATATGTGCATAATTTTAAGGCGCGGGAAACCAGGACAACCTCTCTAACCATCGTAAGAAAACACACTGAAGCGACAGTCCAACTGAAAACTACTTTTTCAAAATAGTTTTTTTTTAACTTTTGTTCTGATTTTTATTTCTGAAGAAAAATGAGTCGACTGCTTTCTGCATCAAACTGTAGTCATCCGAATATTTTCCGAAAATGCACTATTTTTTCCCTGGTGACTCAAATTGCCAGAAAACCACATTAGGAGAGAACCTGCGATTATTTTCGACAGCCTTCGACTTTCTGAGCAGCATGTTTATCATATCATATAAATAAATACCGAGACGCACAGAATTTTTTGTTTTCAATCTCTTCTGTTTCATCGAAAGAAAAACTTCGAAAGGGGAGGGGGGGGGGGAACGAGCAAGTCATCAAGAAACTTGCGGTTTTCGCATCATCAAAGCGATCACAACAAAGTTTCTTTTTTTTTCTCGGGAAGGGGGGGGGTGTGGAGGCATCGACCAGAAAAAAACACACACACAAAAAGAAAGATACTGTACAGTATCTATATAATGCATCGCTAGAGCACCCAGATTTTTATTTCACATCACGGCTGAAAAGCGTGACAGAAAGTCTTCCTTCTTCCACCTCACCCAGCAACATCATCTGCACCTACGCGGGGAGGGACGACACGGAGGAGACGCGGGAGAGAAAGGCGCCGTTGTCATCGCGCGTGCGAACGAGCAAGCAAGCCAGCCAGCCAGCCAACGCCGCTGCCGCCGCGATAAACATAGCCGCAATTAGGTACTTTCCTTCCGAGTCACGTGCGCCAGGGCCACGCTAGGAAATTTTGGACCCAAAAAAATAATAATACATACACACACATATACAGTAGTTGTTTCTATCGTTTAGCAGACCGAAGTATTCATAGTCTAACGTTAAAAAATGCCCGAGCTCAAGGGCGATTATCTGAACTTTCTTGATCACGATCTCTATTGAACTGTTCACAAAGTTCAAGTCGATAAGAGTGAAAAACGCGACCGTCGACGGTATAATTTCAATTTCATCGGCTGTGCTGCCCTCGCATCAAATTGAGTTTCTCGTGGGAATCAAATTTGATATAGGGATGAAAAAATATCAGTTATTTATCGAAAAAACCTTCAAGTACACACGATCTCGCGAGAAGCGGCCAGATAAATGAGAAAAAGCGATTCGCACAGACTTTACCTAACATTTAGAAGTTTAAATAGTAGCAATATTTAAATTTTTAATCATGAAGAAAACGTAAAAGTTTAAATATTAGCACGGGCTTGCCATCAAAAATTAAAGAATCTTGCAATATTATCAGACGATTGATATTCAAGATCGTGCAACTCTATAAGCTGTAAAGTGTAAAACCTGCATCCAAATAAATTATTCGAAGAACAACAATTTATGAAGTGATGATCAAAAACTCTTCCAGAAGAAATTGTTCCATCCGAGACAAGATTTCTCGCTGCTGTATCTCATTGCTTTTCCAAGCGCATGAATCGCCAAACACAAGAAAGCTTCCGAATTCAAAAAATAATAATCCGTATAGATTTAAAAAAAAAATGTATATCAGCTGCTTCGGGGACTAGAGACAAACAACTTTAAACGCGGATTCATCTTCAGGCGGAAATCAGGCCATACCAAGGCCACATTCCAGTATTCCCCTTCCCCTTTATTTTTCCACGCCAACCCGTCCCAGGGACGAATTCAACCCGATGAGCAAGTTACCCACGTCACGGCGGCCGAGCGGCAAGTCAAGCTAGTCAATTTTATTTCCTCTTCCACGGCCGCCGCCGCCACCGCCGCCGTAGCAGCAGCAGCGTTCGTTCGCCAGCTGCCGCGTGATTACGGCACGGAACTTGGAAGAGGCGGCGGTGGCGACGGCAGCGGCGGTGACTTTCGCGGCGCCAGTAAGTGAAAGTAAACTCCGCGGAATAACGGGAGCGCCTTTCCTCTTCTCCGGCGTACATACCACGTGGCGCGTTCAACGCCATCCGGGAACCGAACACGTAACGAAAAAAATAAGCGGCTGCTTGTCTGACACGACATTCGAAAACCTCAGAAAACCATCCCCTAAATCAGGGCTTTGCAACCACTGCTGGTGGTTCGCGGGAACCCAAAAGGTGGTAAACCGTATTTTCCCGGGTACAGTATGTAGAAATGGACGATTTTGATGGAAGAGAAGGAGAATGTTATTTGAAGAGATGCAGAGTTGGAAAATTCAAGGACAGAGAAAACCCCAGTTACAATAAATATTACCGCGGCTTGCATGGCAATTTTGAAACAAGTACAAACTAATACGACTTTCAATTGCTACAATACCAAATAATCCGCACACAAGGATCGGAAGGCAAGACATTTCCAAGTTTCGAAAGTGGTGCCAAAAACGTGGAATATCCAAGAGAAAGTTTTACCACGAATATGAAGTTCTCAAAAGATGCAAAAATCAATTTTCTTTCAACGTGAAGTTCAAATCTCAAGAAATGCGTGTATAATGAACAATAATTTCGAATGGAATATTTCAATGCTGCGCACGGTTTGATTCATCAGTGAAAGTCTGGTTCATGGTATGATTTCTCCGTGGAATAGCATCATAAATAATATTTTCCCCGCACAATTTCGCTCGTTAATGGTACTGTAGCATACGAATACGGTAAATTAAATATATGCCATGCATTTTGAAACGACCACATTTTTGTACATTGGGATCCGGAAAATTATTGGGCGAAATTTGAAGAACAGGTGCTTTTTACGTCGCTTTCTCTTCCCCCGAAATGAAGTCGGATTATGACATGAAGCAAATCGTTTCCAAAAAATGCATGTTCTTCAATTAAGTTTCATATACAGTACTTCGCCTTCATGTTTACGTCACGTGGGCCTGACTTACATTACTTGCTTCCAGGAGATGTTTTTCTTTAGAATGATATTGAATTGCGAAACCACTTAATTATTAAGGACTGACCAGGTTTCCGTTCATTTTTTCACTGTATCCAGTTCAGATTTGGGGGTAGAAATGAAGATAACGCGAAGAAAAATTAAATCTTCAAATTATACGAGCGTTTCGCCGAGCACGTTTATTTAAAACACCGAAACCTCAATGCAAAACCCTTTTTCATTGGACCAAGGGCATGATTTCCCCGAGGATAAAAGAAAACGGAAGAGCAAACTTCACATGATGTTCTTTCGGATTCAGAAAGAATTAGGTCGATCCCAATATCACGAAATCCGAGCCAAAATAGGCTTAGGTAATGCATATCCCATCGATATCTTTACACCGGACAAAAAGGGGAGAAAATAGAATCCGCGATAGGTTTGCCCCGGATTTTTTCTGTCGACAAAGGAATATTTCCCCGGCTTCTACGGAACATGATACAAAAGCATACCCACACATGTGCCAAGCGAAAAAAATAAAATGATAATACACCTTTGAAGTTCTCGCAACGATGGGAAGAAATAGTTTCTTTCTTAGATTTATATCCCGCATCGCCTTCCGGCAACTTCCGAATCGAATTTCCTTTGCCAGATGAAGGTAGACGATGGAGAAGGCGAACTCGGGAAATCGCGTGCTGACCCCAAAAAAAAAAAAACAGCCCAGGGAAGTCGTTTTATTTCCTCTCGAGCTGCCTTAGTTGAGATGAAGATTTCAGGAATTACTTCGCGAGCTTGTCTCGCCAACCACATAGACCAGGACAACATTCATAAACCGGGAGGCTTCATTTCCTCTCACCGAACTCGCTCCGGTCCTAAAGAATCACCCAGAAAAAAAAAAAAGATTTCCTACTGAGCAACTGGAGCTTTGAGAGGCATTTCAGGTTGCTCTTTTAATTTTTTCATCTTGAAAATGCCATCAGACGACGCACGCATCAACAATGCGACTCCTACTTGTGTGTCATATATTCTTTATCAATAATAGGGGGTACAATAATTTTGAAATAAAACAAGTGAAAAAACACTGACACTGCCCTAATTCCAAAAAATCATTTGTTGAAGAGGACCGCTCAGAAGCTTTGTCACTACCTTAAAATTAATTACCTTATGATTAAAATTTTTCTCATTCTTCAGTCGGAAGCCTCCAAACTTTCGCGATATCAATACCATACAGTATACCAAGAGCTTTTGATAATTTTTGCACAATACATATTTTTTAAATTGCAGTCATAATTTCAGAAATTGGGGAAACCCCTTTTCAGCAACCACTACCATGAAAAACTGTACGGAGCAGATTTTTTTGGTCAATAGAACATAGTTTTCCGATCTTGGGTATTTTCACTTACAATTTCTTCACAGAGCAGTATTTTTAAAATTTGGTGGCAGTTGGACTGTCGGAAAAATACTAAAATATTCATAGATGGGGCACAGTTCGAACTCTGTCTTCTCTTCATAAAAACCTAAGGAACGCAAAATTTTCAAATGTGCCGGAAAAGGGTGAAATTCCTACAAAACTTTCTTTCAAAGCCATATATTAGACTCAAACAAAAAGCACAAGATTGACAAATCTCAAGAACCAACCATCCTACAGTATTCTTAAGAGATAATTTCTAATCGACATTCTTTTAAATACAAAAGGCAAACCTTTGCATCAAACCCCGTCTTCCACTATCTCAATTCGGCATTATTTTTAGCTTAAAATCCAGCGACTACGTTTTCATTTTGATCAAGAGACGAGGATAGGTAATCGCCGTAGAGACGTTTCAATCATCTCCCCGGTAATCCGTCGGAAGGATATTTTTAATCTCATCCTGAATCGAATGAATGTCGGATAATCCGACAATTCAAGTCATCACCCCCCGGCTCGAGCATGAAGGGAAACGCCTACTCGAAAACGGTTCATATCCTCCGTTATTCTACCATGACATGATGACAAATCAACGTCGGGAAACACTTCAGGATAAGTAGTCAGACAATGTCTCCTCGATGAAGAAATGACATTTTTTTCCCCCATCAATCACACCGGTGCGTCAAATGACGAGCCGACGAGCTTGCCTTTATTCAATCCAAGAGCAGGGGGAAAAGCAATTCGCGTTTCCTCCTGGGAATGGCGAATTTCAGCGGTACTACTCGGCGATGACAGAAAGATTAGTTCCAAGTCTTCGCCCCCGCAAAAATAAAACCTTCCCGAGTGCGTCGAGCAGTTTTCTTTCGCTGCTTGACAGGCGCCCCAGTTAGGCGAAAGGAATGAAAGGACGATGAAGTCGCATTTTTTTAGAAACGGATCGATTGGCAGTTTCACTCAAGGGGATAAATTAAGAAGAATAAAAATTGTATCCGCATTAAAAACTTCTAACAAATCAAGTGCTACTGAGCCCGGGCCTTAGAGATATCGACACAAGATGAGGCTCAACTGCCATCCACTAAAGATCGCAAAAGTTCATGTCTACGAAATCCCTAAAGTAAGCAAAAAGTGCCATTGTTAGGAGGAAAAATAAACCGGCAATGAATAAGGGGAAACTTTCCTGACGTCGACGCCCAATAGCCAAAGGTCAGGGTAACTGCAAAGTTGACCGAGAGATCGCTTCCCCATAATAATAATAAAAAAACTCGGGAAAAATAAGTTTCAGTTTGAGGAGAACGGAACGGATTTCAAGCAGCGAAAAACTTCCCATCGATTATTGCTTGAAATAATCATATTCATTTTCATGAGGATCAATAAAAAAATCGCAACCATTGCCATAAAATTTGCGTAAAGCAGAATAGTTTTCTTCTTCATAAAAATATTGCTTCCCGATCTCGGAAATTGTCAATCACAATTACTGAACAAAACTTTAATATACAGTACAGTAATTCATATATATATATATATGTATATATATATATTTTTTTTTAACCATCTTTAAATATCTCGTACCACCAACAGTCAGTTGACCCAGAACTATCGACATAAACTAATTCTGCGAAATTTAAATTTAAATTATAAAAA
This sequence comes from Notodromas monacha, assembly GCA_905338405.1. Taxonomy (NCBI): domain Eukaryota; kingdom Metazoa; phylum Arthropoda; class Ostracoda; order Podocopida; family Cyprididae; genus Notodromas; species Notodromas monacha. The sequence continues at coordinate 13,401 of CAJPEX010003502.1, forward strand.
ACTAGTCGATTCTGGTAGCGTTTAAAATTTTTGAATAATTTCATAATTTCGGGGGACAAATGATCCGTTTTTCCCCGACAATATCCAATGTGTTGCGAGATAACCCAAGGCTGCTTAATGTAATCCGGGGCAGATGAGAAATGCAACGCATGCAGTAGACATATTGACGGATCGAGTCAGCATGTGACTTCGCATCTGCTTCCGCACACTCGAAATTCCCTTACTACAATTAGTCAATGACTTGAAATAATTGCAGAATTTGGAGATCACTCATGACCAGTTGAGTCAACCTTAATTCGTTGACGAAGCAAAAAGCTGTTTAGACGCCATCATCATGAGCAAATTGTAGACGCATTGATATTCATTCATTCATTTCATTTCATCCATTTATCGGCCACTTTGACAAATACAAGTATGTAATCAAAGACTGCGATTGCGTCATCTCAGCATTCGCCAACCAAAGAGACAGCAAAACCTCGCACAATTTTCTAATCCTTCTTTTTCCCCCGGTGCTGGAAGAGTTTCCACTACTGAAGGGATTACCTTTTTAAAAAGCTTTTTATCCAACTTTTGGAAGAGAAAATTTACACGGCAACTCGGGGACTCTTTCAAAAGAATCAAGGGGAAACACGTTCCTCAACTTTCCACTCTCCGAAATTATTCGGAAAATTTTTGATACGTGAAAATTGAATTTAAAAAGGGAAGTCATACACCGACCGACGCACACATTTCTTTAATTATTCATTCATTCATTTTTTCCTTATTCTTGCATTTTCTGGTCGAAAAAGCCCCAAGCATGTAATTGCATGAGTTAAGGATGAGTACGGTAATAAGCTAATTAGCAGCAACACACAAGAGGGATAACATAAGACCTTTCGAGATTTAATTTCATCGGTGGCGCCGTGAGAGAAATTTATCGCAAAAAAGGATACTTCGTTCAACAGATTTGAGAAATTCTGCTACATTCCATCATCCGCGGTTAATTTAAATGTTTCTTTTTTACCATCCGCATAGGTCGAGACACGGCCAATAAAGTGGCCCGAATGATGCGAATTTTACTGAAGTAGTGCTTAAAAAATTTTTTTTTAAATAAACTTGGACTCACAGAGTTTGCCAGATGGACTGTAGGGGTCGTAGCTGGAGACGGTCATCGGAGAGGGGAATCCGTTGGACGGCGTGACGGGTCCGCCACTGGAATACCCAGACCCAGCGCCGCCACCGTTAACGACGCCGTTGGCCGGCGAGTGCGGCGCCACGCCGCCGTGGGCACCACCGCCATTCGACGCATGGGTCGCCTGTGTGTGCCAGTCGGGCGCAACGGTTCGGAACCGCTTGGCGCCCGGCGGAGCGTCGAAACCGGCTGCCGACGCCGGTCGTGACGAGTCGAGCTTGCGGAAAGTGTCGACGAGACCGTCGCCGTGAGGCGACAGGTTCAACGCGAGCGTGGACATGCCGTCCACCATCGTGAGGTCGCCAGTTTCCATCGGCGCCTCTTGCTTGATCTCCATCGGCGGCGCCACGTTCGGTTCCGCCGCCGCCGCACTCAGCACATCGCGTGGGAACAGGGTTCCGCCGAACACTCAATCCCGATGCGAGCCCGACAACTCCCAGTTTTCAATTTTCTTCTCGTTTTATTTCCCACGTTATCTATATATATGTCTTCTCGTCGTGGTCTTCTTCTTCTTCTTCTTTTTTTACGCGTTGCTTCCGAACCGCCGACAATTTCCACTCGTAGCAAAAATTTTGTAGAAATAAAAATCGAAACGCGGTCACGCACTCCAAACAACTCTGAACTTCCTTTCAGTCCCGCTCTTTACAGACAGAACACCTGGGAAAGTTAAAAACCAGTCAGTCTTCGGTTAGTTCGAACGCACCAGTCAGAATAACATTCCGGCGTGGAAAACGCAAAAGATGAAAAGCAATCAAGAGAAAAGTAACCATATAAGAAGCAACACGGATGAAACCGCTCACATGAAATGCAACAAGGCGAAAAGCATTCTTGATTAACCATCGCCTAAATGAGCCTATTCCTTCTCATAAATTAATTTCGTTTTCTCCGGTACTGCGTGTTTCTGGAAGCAGGAAAATATTAGGGATGCCCTGTATACGGAAGTCTCCACATGACAGCGAAAACAAATATTTTAAATAATTACCTCCGTTTACAATGTATGACAACATTTCTAATATTTTTTCGTACAATTTTGACTCGATTCATTAAATTAAAAAAACGTTTAAATTTAATGAATTGAGGGTTTTAAAGGGTTTTAAAAGAAAAACTATTCTTCAAAGAAAAATTTTCGGTCAGTTCTCAATTATTTCCATTTCGTCTTCTGTTGAACGATGTGCTGGGAGAAGAGTATGAAAAAAAACCTTTTCCAACGTACATGAAACATTGAGTAGATTTTATTTTCAGAAAAAACATTCAGTTGAATTAGTTAAAGCTGAGATATGGGAAAAAAGCACTTATTGTTCCGCGGATAATTATTTTTTTTCTCCGCCGGCTAAACGACAGTCCAACCGTGGAAAAAGTACTGCAGAGGGAATGAACTTCTCGTACCTAATAGATGATTGAGTCCTCATGATTTACTGAAAATTACTGACGGGATAATGGTTGCTTCCAACTACAGTGCTTTCAATATTATACAGTACAGTACTTGGAAACACAGGATTGCGTTAATTTCCGGAGACATGCATTAATTTGTACATTAAAATTATTGATTGATATTTTTCTTCCGGCTGGTCTACTTCTAAATGCTTCTCTTTCAAATGCATCTCATCTGGGTGGTTTTCTCCTGTTGGCTCTAAAGCTCTTGGCCTGGATTCAGAAAAAGTTCATGATACCGAAGCACTCAAAACTTCGGCGAAGGCCTGAGAAAACTCAGCGTCATTCACTGCAATACCACATCTTCTTGAAAGCATCACGTAACACTCGATCGGGCAATCCCGACAAACGAAACACTTTCGATGCACATCAATTATCCTTTCCCAAAGTTCGCGGAAAGCTCAGAAAATTTTCTTCAGTACCTCCGGAGAAAAATCATAAACACTCTGTTGAAAAAAAAGATCATGCATGGAAAACCTGTTTGACGAGCTTGAATCTTGCCATCGATAGAGAAAACAGAATATACCGCAGTTTCATTCACCCTATTAAAAAATTCAAACGTGACACCGAATCACGGGTTGCTTTTGAAAAACGTCTCCGATCGTGAATGCTTTCATTTTATGAAATGGAAATTCATTTCGCTACACGCTTGAAAAAGGTAGGAAATTTCAATTTTGTTTAGCCGAATTTTCACTCGTACCTTTCCGGTTGCATTGTCTTTCACAGTTTACCAGGCTGATCTTAAAATGACGCTGATGTCGACTGATTTTTTTTTTTACTTAAACCCACAACCGGCATCAGAATTAGCAAACGAAATAAAAATGCTTGAGTACTGCATTGGATCTTCGAACGTGATGGCTTTGGTTTACACACACATATTTTCTGCGTCCATGTCTCCTTTCAACAACGGCAAGACCTTCGCATGATTCCGTGCGTCCATCATTAAACTGATCCGTTCATAAGCTTCATCCTCGGACACACTCAATCTCAGCTTCCAGCGTAGGGAAGTGCAGTAATTCGAAGATCTCGACAAACAGGCGCATAAATACCAGATCCTACGTCCATCGGATCATCCCTCACGTCACTTGAAGTGAGCTTGACATACACACACACAGAAGAAAAGAAAAAACACAGACACACCGACTGCCTGCAAACACACGAATATCACATCCAGTCATAATATTCCCCGGCGGAATGACACGCGCAGCACACGAGTAGAAACTGCCCTACGGCTCATTGGCTCGTTTCCGCACCACTGGTGCCATCGACGACACCATCACCGACACCAGCACCACCACCACCACCATGATCATCACCAGTCGAGGTCACGTCATCTTCCGAAGCTGTCACACAAGACGACGACGATGTAACGGCGTCCAACTCGTCAGCTTTCAGTAGTGCCACGAGTTCCTCGGTCGTGAGTGCCAGCCGTTCCGGCGCCACGATCCGCAGCAGTCGCGACGCCGTCGAGTCCGCGTCGATACTGTCACATGAACCCGACACCCGGAATTCGTCGTCTTCGAGGAACCTCGTCACGTGGTCCGAACGGGACGCCGAAAGAGCGTCCAAAAGAGCCCGGCGGCGCTTCTGCTGACTTCCACTCGAATCCGCTCGCATTTTCGCCAGCTTGGTTTCTGAATAAGAAAAAAAAAGATATGCATCCATCAGAAAAATCTGATTTTTGAAAAATATAAATCACCCGTCAGTTATCGGAAGATTTTTTCAGCGCTAGAAGAAAGTGGTTTCGAAAAATAAAGCCTCAAAACCTCACGTCGGAGAACGTACGGTACTTCCCTCATGTAAGAATACTGTATCTGTCTCGACTAAAAGGGTCAACAAGAAACAAACTAGAAAAGACTCAAAGGACAAAAATGTGGAACGAATTTCCGAACTATAAATGCAAGAACTTCAAAAGCTTCATTTAGATTCGAAAATCATCAATGAATGGTTCTTAATCAAATAACTAGGGAAATTTTCACGAAAATTGCCGAAGAACAGAAAAGGGTAAAAACAGCACAAAAGTGCAGCATTCCGAAAACTATGCCCCGGAAATATGCATACGGAGGCTAAAAATTTTAAAATATCAATTAATTTGAAAATTGAACACAATTTTCTGCCTTGAAGGGCTTCGTTCATTTTTATTGCATGGTCATTTTAAAAAATGGGGATCTTCCTTCATTGCGTTCGTTTTTAAATTTCAAAGAAGCAAGACAAAACCTTTCACGAAACTATTCGGTCAATTTCATTTTCGACGAAATGTCGCATATACCCAATTTAATGCAAGTTAATGATGCTATGAAGTCCAGAGCGTAAAAATTCTGGCCGCAACCTAATCAAACATTTTCTCGTTGAAAATATCGACAGAATTCCCAGAACACACAAGTGAAAATAACGCATCAACTCAAGAATATTTTAATTTTTAATTTTTCTGATTCGTTCAAAAAAGACTGAATGCCGATTTTCACAAATAAATTCAAGAAATCCATCGTACCGCACCGTCTTGCGTGGTTCTCGAAAAGAATTGAAGCCGTTTTAACGCAGATTATCAAGACTTATCAGGTTTTCAGCCGGCTTTGACGGGATGAAATTCATTTCTACAATCCCTGCCTTAGGACGCACAAAATCGACGCCCGATTCTTCCATCCAAAAACCAATCCTCTGCAGAATTCGAAGAAACAGATTCCCCTGAAGTGCCAAAATCAGATAGCTCATCCCCTCTTCCAGCTATTTTCTTCAGTACGGGAGTGGAATATTTATTCAACGTCTCGGTTGAATAAATCGCCACTAGGGACTGGCGAAACGGTACTAGGAAGGCGATAGAAATCCCGAACGGCTTCATTTCCCTTCTTCCTTCATTTTTCGAAAGGATTTTCGTTGCAGGGCTCACCGATCTACTTGTACTGTAAAACACAAGTACTGTACGTCATGGGTTGAATTTACGATTCGACCGGGAACCGGAAGGGCAAAATGCTGATCGATTCGAACGAATGATCCTTTCTTCTTTGCGAGCTCTCGTCTCGCCCAACGATCAATAAAAATGAGGGTTAATTCATAAGTTCTCTCCATATTTTGCTTTCCTGGTCAGTTGGATGGAATCCTCGATCATCACCGGGCCACTGTTACAATTCTTGGTCGCCCCAGTTGTGCCGAAGAATATGCATGATTCAATAGTGAACTTATATCATGTGCGAAACTAGTTTTACCTGCGACACTCGGGAATTCGCAGGCATCAAATTTTGTTCTTCGTGACGACACATTGACTTTTGTCAGTCATGTCCCATAGAAAACATCGTTCTGACCAAGCAATTTTAAGGCAACAGCTGCTGAATGAGATAATTTTCCAAGAATACCAAATGATTCGCAAGAAGCCAGGAATGAAATTCATGGAAAATGTTCGTCGACGAACAGAATATTTCTTCAAGTGATGTTTTGTATCTTATTCTGACTCAGAAACTTTGACATCCAATTCAAGGTAATGATGAAATTTTTAAACCATCCTTTGGAAGGAATTCGCAGCTGAACGAAAAGTAACTCAACCCCAAGAAAGCTTCACCTCGGTCACGTTTTCGTTCCAGGATATCATCACAAAAGCCATCAGAATATACTTCAAAGCAGGTGGTATTCATCAAGCTCGAAATAGAAATGAGTTTTCTTGCGAAAGGCGTTGATACACTCTACTGTATATAAATACCGGAAAATGAGGCATTCAGAACAACAGAAAAAAAAAACTCCATAGACCACATCCTGAATACCTTAAAGGCGTTGTTTCAACCATTAAGAAGCTCTTTTTTTTAGACAATCAAATAGAGGCATACTTTAAGAGGTCTCTTCTTGTGCACTGAAAATTATTTCGTTCGGCTTCACAAAAACAAAATCGAGCAGTGCATTTATTCACACTGAAAGTTTCTTGAATAATGAAGTTCCCAAGTTCGAGAACCTTCGCAAAAATAATTATAAAAATACTGCTCACCTAATTTTGCCAAGTATTCGGTCTTATCAGGCAACGGGACGAAGCGGAAATCGTCGTCGAACTTCCCGTCATTACAACCGGCACTCGTCACGTCACACTGCCACGGATCGCAAATCACCGGGGATTCTTCGATCATCGCCTCGACGGATATTTAAAAAACAACACACACACACTTCAAGAAGCACTGGAATCCCTGTTGAAAAAATAAAAAGGAAAATTATTTTTTAATATTCAAATGGAAAACGACAAAGAGAATCCGTTTCTCTGTTGTGTTCCCCGTCTTCTCACTACGTCGACACGTGCCGACTTTCACGCAGGATGCAGCTGTTCCAACTGCTGGCACTTGCTCAGGCTCTTAATAAGTACCGTCTGTAAACTTTTGCTAAGTGTAGCTGGGTATATTTCCTTACCATAAGAAAAAAAAAAGCGTATTGACGACTACGTTCGTTTCATGACTCGCATGCTGTGGTCTTCGAGAAAGAGTTCGATTTGCAAGTTTCCTTATTTTCTTTTTTTTTACTCAGTGGTTTCACCTGCATCATGTTACTGAAGCATAGGAAAAAAATCCGTTTACCAGCGAGATACATGCGGGAAACGACGCTACATTTTTTGTGGAAATCTGCAGAATTATACAACGTAATTCCACCATTTCACATTTTGATGCGTGAACTTTCAACTCAAAAGTTGACATACCGGTATTCATATAACTTTGATAGCTGAAAAAAGCTTCCTTGGGTGTAATTACAACAAATGACCAAATTATATTGTAAAACGTTTTAATTCAAAATGTAATGTCATCCAATCGGTCGCACAAGACAGTACTTCCACAAAATGATGTAATCCAGCACCGCAGATAAGCATTGGCAGAAGAATCGACATTAAATTGGCGATCCAATGCAGAAAAGGGATGGTTTCCAACAATAACTGAAAAGGAAATGATATTCGACCAAAATACAAAACCAGTGTTTTCTGTAATAACCCTTATTATGGTTTTGTATATTAATACAGTACCAGGGTTGATTCGAAAATGAGATGGGATACAAATTCTTTCTTTCGTAAAATGTGCTTACACTTATATTAAAGGTACGTTCAAGCTTAAATACGAGTAAAATTAATATGAAACCCAGGGAATAACTTAAATGCGTGTCGAATTTCGTGTAAGTGGAAAACATCTTTTCGCTGAACTTTTGAGCCAGATTCGGGACCAACAAATTCTAGTAAGTGGGAAGATCGAATGAAAGATGCATTTTATTCGACAGACACTGCGTCTTTGCAGCAATCAGAAGAAAACGTGCAATTTCCTCACATTTCAGGCAAGCTATCAGGGTCAGTCTTGGTCTACGGCGTTCACGAGCACTCAAGGCGGTATCTAGAATAGGTCAAGGGCTCGTTCCATTAAAGCTAATATCCAAGGAAGAAAGGCGGTGATTCTCACACCTGCCAAACAATTACAGTATTGAGGAATTCAGAACTCTTACACTATTCAAACTGAATTTTAAAATGCTTGAAAAATTCGCTACGCGAGTTTTCTATGAAAATTCCAAACGCGAATTCACGAGGAACAGCACCGCATTTGCTAATTCTGGGCGTTGCTTCATTTTTTTCGAAATTTTTGGACCGACTCACGCAATGCGTGGTTTTGAGTGGCACGTCGTTGCTAATGGGACACTTTCCTAAGGACTTCGGAGAATCAGCTTGCATGAACTCGGCTCACAGTTTGCTACGCAATAAATAGATTCCAACGATTTTTCACTCAAGTTCTGAGGAGTTTTCTTCTGCACAGAACTTCACGTAAACTGAACTCGAGTTCCGTGAGATCAATGCACCGAGAAGTTACTAATAGGAGTTCAAAACTGACACAAATGACGAGAGAGAAAAATTTTAACTTCGGCATGACCACGAAGTGACGTTCATGAACTAACGGATCGGTTATTATAAAATCTAGATCACTCCTTACTTTCTACAATCTAATCGAGATAAATTGTGCGTAGGCATAAATAAGGGTAAGTCACATGAAAATACAGCAGATGAAGATTTCCATGAATAAAATAGAAGCGGGTTTTTCAAATAATTCGTGAACTTTTCGGTCATCGGATAACTAACTCAGGTTTTTTTTTCCTTCCTCGCTTCCTCCGTGACTTTTCGTTCGACGATTTTATGCCCCGTAAATAATTAAAGGCACTCACTGTCAAAGACCAGTTCATCGCTCATATCCCATTCTTCGGCACGTCGACAAACAGTCCTACGAGCTTGGCAATCTGGTCATTTGTGTACCGTTCTAGTACTGCAATCTCGAGGGGTAATGCGATCTTAATGCGATCTACGCAGGTCCTCGACACGTGAGGATCATTTCTATTTCTTTCTTTCTTTTTTTGTATGAAGCATTCGCGACTCAGACACTGCGACGATGACGACGGCAATCAACTCTGACGAAGTAGTTTACCTTAACTACCTAATGACAGACTTGCTGCTACAATTCCCATCATTTCTCCGGCTTGTCTCGCACAGGATATACGTCACGAAGGCGGCGGATTTATAGGAATAGTCGGCTTGGATTAGAGCGTTCCGCTTTTTTTCCGGGCAAATTTTATTCATTGATTGATAGATAGACAAGCTTTGTTTTCTGCGTTCACAAGGTTCAAATAATACTCCCACATCTGAGCCACCTCCCCACCCACATCCATCTATTTATTATTTTATCTATTTTCACATTCTTGCACAAAAAAAAATGCAATGTCTCTCAAAAGGTCGATACGTCGGCAAAAAGGCAGAATAAGGCGAGAATCATTCCGAATCAGTGGTTATTGTTAATTTTAATAGCCATGGAATTTACAGAAACTTTGCCTCTACATTTCCATGGTGTAAGAAGCAACTTAACGGCGTTGAGTGCGTTTTATCAGAAGCCTGGGACTTTCTTTTGGACTCCCGACGACTGAAAAGATAAGCGGATTTTTCCTTGAGAAAATTTTACAGCTTAATCCGACAACGATATCGAAGTTGGCATTAATGAAAAAATCCGCGCGGGGTACAAATCACGCCGATTTCTCAACACCTTCATGCCGAGACGACTTCCGGAATAATTTCCACGAAACCTGAAGTACGCCAACTAAAACGGTGCCTCGATTTCGTTCACAACCGCAAAGTCACTTCCGACGTTTTCCACCAAAGAGCACTTTTTTTTCTTCTTCACATTATCATACGAAATCCCGAACACAAATGAGCACACTGATAAGGTATCACCCAGTCATACACTCGATGCAACTCTGTGAGAAGGGAAAATTTTTGTTCACTGGGTCAAAGGATCGTACATAGTTTGAGTAGATAACATGATGTCGTGGATGACTTCGCGGAAACTAATTTCATTTGGGGGTTGAACACCTACGCGTCTAGGTGCAATATTGGCCTGAATTACGCGTGGCAGAATGCAAAAAAATATATATCAGTGGTAACATGCATTTCTCCGAGCGAGTGGAGAAAATTTTCAGATCTACTGTACATATTCTAGAACTAAAAAAAATTTTCCACTGACCATTCGGGATTTTTTTTAATTCGGTTTGTGGAAAGAAATGATGCAGGGAGTCCGGGGAGAAAGTGAAATGCGTCTTTCCGGAAAAACTACATTCATTTGTCGTACTTGTAATTATTTTCAGGCCGTCAAAATTCCATTAAAATATATGAAAACCCTTTTAAGAATATAAACCTGCCAATCAGATATTACAGCCACGTTAAATTTAAGATCACCGTATTCTAATTTTGGGCATTTTTTCAGGGGCGACGCTGAAATCAAAAAAATTCGGAAAATGCCAATGATTTAGCCCACATTGTTTCAAGACAGGGATATAATTTATAAAAAACAATCGGCAAAGGGGTAGACGCTTGCTTCATCTATTCGTCGTTCTCTTCGAGATGCATCATCGAAGCATGCAGTTTGGGTTCCACTTAGCAATGATTTTCAAAGTTTGACACAGATTTGAAAGAGAAAGCGTCTGTAACAACAAGCAAAGTTTTGGGAAGCACAGTACAGTATCTCCATTGATTCATGAGGCAACTTCGACAAAATCGCAGTTCAAGCGAACTCTAATCCTAATCCCTAATCCTTGTCTGTAGAATACACCGGGAAGTATTTACTAGAAACTTCTTTCCAGCTACTTCATGAACGCAAATAAATGAAAAAAAAAATGATGCCAAAAATATTTTCGCAAAATAGCGTTCGTCATCTCAGCAGGTGGTCTGTTTTGCACAGACTTCAATCAAACTCTCGAGTCGGAAAAAAATCGTATTTTGGTTGATGATTCGGAAGTAACAATCGGAAGTTATTCAGACGTTTCAAAGAGTTTCTGGCCAATTCAGGCTTTACTACTTTGAATTTAAGAACAGTATACTAATTTTCATTATTTTCAATTGATCCCGAACAAAAACGAAAGACAAAAATTTTGAGAATCCCTGGATTAAATCAACATATTCTTGCTGCAGGAATAAAGTGAGGTATATTATAAGAAGGTAATGCATCACCTAACCTTTTAATACGTTCAAGCGTCACTTTTTCCTTCGTTTACGACTGTGACCGTGTAACCAAGCAAGGTCACTCACCGTGATTCTTTTAGTATCGCCTTCATGAGAAGCATTGCGTACCGACACGCGTTTTATGGATAAACAACGGCAGACACGAATCAAGTCGCAGGTCAAAACAACGACGGGGCAACTTCCAAAATCTATCCGCACTTCACAAGTGTCACTCCAAAGCACAATAACGCGATTGAATGATTAAAAAAGGGTAAATGAGAGAAAACCATATGAATGTGTGAGTAATACCTTATTGCAGTGATACAGCGGAGAACAGGCATCATTAATTATCTGTTTAGGTCTGGATGTCGTGAAGCATTTTCTTCACAAACTTTACGGTAAAAAGCGTAAAAACCGCCATAGAACCTACATCAGCTGTATCAGCTGGCACTAAACAAATACCCGAACGTCGGGAGGTTATTCTCTGTTTTGTTCCGATAATGTCCACAACTTGAATTTGTCCGGATCCCGGGATCCCACAGTACACCGTTCGGATTATGGACTTTCCACAGGAATGGGTCATGCATCAACCGATGCATCACTGCACTGTCGAGGAAAAGTCTTTCGCGGGGACGGAAAATTCAGCTACGAAAAATGGCACGGGACGCCTCCCCTCATTCTGCACTGTCACTATCGCACACACAACTCAAAGCGCTCCTTCGGAAAAATGCTGTTTTCTGCTTTTTCTCCCTTCTTCTTCCGAGTTCTGAATAACGGCATCCGCCTCGACCGCCGTGCATCGCGTAACTACAGAGCCGGCTTTCGCAAGCCGCGACGACGCCACCCCCAGTCGAGTCCGGCGCAGGAACACGCGACTCTGTCCGCCTGTTGTGAGTGTCCGACTGGCTCGCAGTAGTAGAGTATAACATCGCTATTTTGAAATAGTAGCGCTGTTGCCCATCATTAATGCTACCTTTCAACATCCTTGATTTTAAGAATATTTTAGAGTTGTATCCAGTTTTACCACTCATCCACTCAAGTCTTGTGTTTTTCTCAAATAAGAAAACACGCAAGACGTGAAGTTGAAGCACCCTCTCATATTGTCTGTTAAGTTACTTACTGCAAGTTTAGGCTCGATTACTCAGTCAAAACTGAGGCTCAACTAATGTCGCACCATCAGCAGTATTGAAAATGTCACTCAAAGATCAAAATTTTCAAGCATAAATTTAAAGGGGGGGGGGGGGTTGTGGAGAAGAAAACCGCTTGTTACTTGATCTCAAATCTTTCCAATTCAGTTCAAGATTGTAACATTCGTAAAAGTAACCAGAAATCCCATGATTTCATCCAAATTTGTTAAAGCTTTCAAAACCAATAGTACAGAACAAGGGAAAGATGAGTAACACAATAGTTGAAACAATTACTTCACAAACATTTTTGAATAAAGTCTCATTTGTGTAAATGATTGCTTGACAAAAATGCACTGCCCGAAAAGTTGTCCAAGGGCTACACCTGAACAATGATTGTTCAGTACACCTTTTCGGGGGAATTAGAAGTTCAATGAGGTAAGAAAGCACGTTTCAATCTTGTTGAATAATGTTCACTTTCTCTCAAGACTCTTCTTCAACTCAGCTCAATTCAGACAAGTTACGCACATAGTGAACACTTAAACACTGAATCCAACATCTCAGTTAAAATTGGCTAAACACGCAGGAAACACTGAACCTATACTATCACCTGGCACGGGTAACGCACACACACGAGATAAACTAAATCTATCCGTTCGGGGTATATCCGCGCGGCTGGACACACCAGCCGTCGGGAGGAGAGCGCGAGTCCCGAGACGCGCGCGCGGGGACCGACGGACAGGGCTAGAGAGCCGACTGACACGCTTTCCGCCGACCGAGCAAGCAAGCAACCAACCAAACCAACGAACCAACCAACCGACTGGTCAAGCAACAATGCCGCAACCGAAAGGAAGAGAAGGAGGTAAGGACTTGGGCCGAGGGAAACAAATCAAATGCTACATAACCGCTTCAAAGAAGCACCTCCCAGGACCTGTTGAGCAACGCGTCAGCCCAGCTTCTTCAGCGCAACGGGACGACTTTTCAGACGCGTCCGCTCCACATTTGAAAAAAGTGGTGGTGGGTGGACAGCGCGAAAAATATTCTGTATACACATGCGCACGTCTAGGCTTTAATCATGGCTGACGTTTTAGAATTACGAGACACGACATCACCAGCATTTAAGCTGTGACTTAAACTCGAGATTGAAGAAACAGTTCAAATCCCAGTGGTGAACTTTCGAGCAAGAATTGGGATCACTACATTCCCGAAATTTAATTTTTTTAAATCCAGGTGAGGGCGGTTTCTCAAATTCCCGCTATTCAAAAAAGCCGCATACTCGAGCAGGGACGAAGAAAAATATTTAAAAAAGCACATTTCTTAAATGGGAACCTACTGGTTACCCAAGACAGTCTTGTAGCGGAAAAGCAGGAAACCCTTTTTATAATTGTCCTTTAAATAAGAAGCATTCAGCGGCACTTTCCCCATGATAACTTTTATCTGAAAAACTACGTACTGAGAACTTTGCAGACCCTCTGGACATCTCTGGTTTTGATCATTCGTGGGTTCTAATCATGCACTACAAAAAATTGTATATTGCACATCAGGATCCTCTTTTCACCGAAACATGATACAGTGTTGACTGATTGAAGCAGCATCTTGATCAATTGCAGTACAGTATACAGTACCGGTTAAACAAGTTGAGTCGTGGGTTCAAACCTAACCATCATTAACAATTCCGGCGGAATCTGAGGGGCACTCATTTTGAAGAAGACCAAAATAATTCATTTGAATTTTTCCTGAACTTCGTCACCCAGAATGTTCTTTAGGTACAAATTTCCATTCGGAATGGTAGTTGAAAAAATTTATTCAGGGCTCCTGGGAAAAATCGCTTCTCGCGAATCCGTTTCATACAAAAATAAGAAAATGTCTTCTGACTAACTGACCCTCAAGGTACAACTGTTTTTTGTTTTGTTTACCACCCAACCACTGGTATTCTATCTGATCCAAAAAAAATGAAGCACGTTTTAATCACTGGATCAATATCTGCAAATATGCCCTCACAAGTCGTTAAAAACTAGAACTTCGCCGCATTTATCAACCAAAGTAACCCCTCGTCTTCTAAGGAATCTAAGGTATGCTTTGTGATACATTTTAAGATTGAGGCATTCAGATTTATCTTTGTTCGATAAATCTTTCTTCTATAACGGTACTTTGAATTGACTGGCTATTGTGGAGCATTAAAATATGGTTGCGAAGGCCTTCGGCTCTCAATGTCGCTCGGTCTTCATCGAAATAAAATGAATGAGGAAATTTGGCTTTTGTAACAGCACAGTTCAACATGGTTCGGAAGAAAAATTGTGGAGCATTAAAATATGGTTGCGAAGGCCTTCGGCTCTCAATGTCGCTCGGTCTTCATCGAAATAAAATGAATGAGGAAATTTGGCTTTTGTAACAGCACAGTTCAACATGGTTCGGAAGAAAACGATCCAACACCAACGACCAGCAAAGCATCGTCCAGTGAACAACAAGGATAATGTACACGACGTGTTGTCTAGCTCACGTGATATTCGATGCTTGTTCGGATGATCAACACACTTCGGTACCACAGGAATCTTGTGATCAATTAAACGAAATGGAGGGATACAGGGAGAAAAAAAAATCACACTGTCGTGGATGGATATAGAAACATTGACTGCATAAATAAATTTAAAATTAAAAAAAAAATGAAATGACCCATTTGCATCCCCTTTTTCTGACCCCAGGTGATAACCCACAGCTTCCACGACTCAGCTTCACAGCGAAAGAGAGAAAAAAATGTTCCTGGCTGAAAAATTTCAACGGACCCTCAACACCACCACCAACAACAACAACAAAAACTACTGGTCTTGCAAACTCCTTTTTCCAACCACTCCCTTCTCAAACGTATTTTTTGCCAAGCACTCGCTGGTCGCAGACAGAGGTCATCGCACATCTTTCCCCTCACTT
>CAJPEX010003503.1:0-28523 GCA_905338405.1 Notodromas monacha
ACAAAATATATGTAAAAATTAATTTAAAGCACAAGGTTTTCAGCTTGTTTCTGTATGAGGTTTAGTTGAATGAACAAATTAGAGAGAATCTTTGATGAGAAATCGTATAAGGCCAACAGTTTATCTTGATCCTTTAAGATTTCAGAAAGTACATGAATCTTGTAATTTAAACTGGATGAGCTTGAAATATCCCAAGAGTGTACTGTATAGCAGTCTCACTGAACCATAAACTGATACATAAACTGCAGGTCTAAGCAGAGCTTTTGTTCATTCAGAATGGAACATCTCTGAAATAAAGAAAGTTTGTCTCACATGTATTCTACACTTGTGAGAAAGGAGCCACTTCTAATAAATCCTGAAATGAAGTGAGAGATTTTTTAAAGAAGAAAATCAAGCTGCACATTGCTTGAATTGCTGCATTTTCTGGTGAAAAACTAGCATAGTATGTCTTATTTTTGATCAACTTTTTATGCAGCACAAGTTGGGTTTTTCCATTTTTCTCTCAATTGGCAAAAATTCCCATTTGAGGTGCACACATTCCGGGCAAAAAAATACATTATGCTGAGATTTCAGGCCAACAACTTCACAGAACGGTTCCTATGAAGAAACTACAGGCAGAACCTGAAAACAATCATTGTGATGAAAATCTGTAAAAGGAATATTTACTGGTTTTCAGAACGAATACTACAGAAATAAAAAAAGGAAGGAAGGAGAACCAGTCTACAATAAAGTGTTCCTTTGGAGCTGAAAATCTCCTGGATTATCCTGGCATTCCTGGGGTTGGTATGAACTTCCAGAAACCATGCCCAGTACTCAAATGGAAATGAAAGATGACGAACAACAAACCCAGCTAGGTACAGGTTTACTCATTGTACCCACGGGACGGACGACATGGTACTACTGTATATTGCACACAGACACCGCAATTCAGCCTCCACAACAACTATAAAAATAGCTCAATCTACATGCTGAAATCTCAAGGGTCCCACTGAGTCCATCCAAAACGATTTCCCAGCACATATTCAGAGAGAAGCATAGTATAAATGTTTAAGGATCACGACATGGCGAGTTCCTTTTTTACAACATGTTGAATTCAGCTATTTTAAGAATGAAAATGCCTGGAGCTGGGATCAATGCATGAGAAAGTGATACGGAATTGACTTCCTTGGCTAATCCTAATTTGGGTATCCTGGTTGAAGATGACAAAAATTAGAAAACTGGCCAAGCCCAGCACAGCTTAAAAATGGAGTGCATATCTTGCATGGAGAAACCATTTTATACAAATGTTAGACTGAGAAACCCTGGCGTGCATCTTCTTTTACCCTTGTGCGGCAAAGTTATTGGGATATATTTGCAAAATTTTGTGTCACTCAGAACTCAGAATTAAAAAATGCAACTTTTGTACAAAGGCCTGAGTCGGGAAAAAGTCCAACATTTTTTTCTAATCCAACAGACAATTTTAGATGAAAATTTAAAAAATGCCTCACTGGGTGGCGTTTTTTCCTGCATTCCTGGTAGAGGATTAACATGGAAGATTCCTGAAAACAAAAGAGATTTTGTCTCCCAGATTTTTCCCAACTTAGGCCTTCTCAACCTGGGAGCATTTCAGCAACCTTGGGTCAAACTGAAATGCTCCACCCCCCAAGAATATCCCAAGTTAGCCTCACAATGGAAAGGAACCCTCCACTGTCTGAGGGTTAAGGGCATTGTGGTACAGGTGGCACCTCTCAATGTGACTTTCCACAATTTGTCTATCCCGCACACACTTTGATGGTCAAATTTGCTGGGAGGTTGACTTGCAATTTGACCGCTGTCCCAAAATTTGACCTGTTCAGCATCTTTTCTAGTGTTTCTGTGCTGCTCTTCCTTGATTTTGCATAGTATCTTGCAATATGACCATTTTTCAATTTGACCCTCATCCAGCAATGGATTAGGCTTGAATTGCAGGGCACCACCTGTACTTGAGTAAGAATGGCAGTTTCTAAATTCTGCACCCTTGCATGGCAAACTGCAAATTTAATGTGTTGGCCCCTCTAAACAGAAACAGATCATCTGGATCATTTGGATGTTCCATATCACTTATTCTATGCAGGGTATGCCCAACATAAGGCCCATAGGCCACACCTGGCCCAAAGAGGCTCAACTATCAATACTGTACTCCAGAGGCCTTCTCCCCTCTCATGAGGTAGCTCAAGAATTCAGAAAGCATGCTTCACATTTTGGTCAACCATTTTAAAATGAAGAATTTCATAACACCTGCCCCAGTACTTGGAAAACTGCCGTAACTAATGAATGAGGAATTCTGTTTGTTTGAAAATAACATAAATAAAATTCGAATCATAATTTGCTTTTGGTGTGGATCACTTTTGTGGCCCCTGCCGGATTGCGCATGAAGATCCACTCGGCCCATTGACAAACACTACACAAAAATTTTGTTTGCAGTTATACAGACTGAGCTAAACTGCAACAGTGGGATCATTGCAGAAAAAAATCCAAGTTAAATTGTGTATTGCAATGGCAGCAACCTTCCACCTGTTCAGGCGACAAAATGACATTCACGCCGAAAACCACGGCTAGCAATCGCGTGTGCCGAATGCGCTATCCGGTCTTTGACATGCATCGGCAAGAAGATGGAGGGTAAATGTGCACGCAAATTGGTTCAGCAATTTACCCCCTCTCTACAGAAAAATCCTGAAGAACCTCGAAGTCATGACAGGACACAATTATCCTTGACCTCGCTGCCGCAGTAAAGCGAAAGTAGTACCGAATATCCTTCAGAAAATGGCGATTCCTTGGAAGAAATGAAGAAGAAACCCGTTCTTTCCAAATTCTCAGCCAATGCATGCCATATTTCATGCTCTCTCTTTCTCGCTTGGTTTGCCTTTTTCGGTGGCCTGGTTCATGCAGAAAGTGCACGTGTAATACGACGCACATTTGTGGCAACATGGCAAATTAATTTCCGCTCCGAGACTCCATGACGTTTCCGCGTCTCGAGTGGTATTTTCGGCGAGCATTGATCTCATGAAAACTGACAAAGAAGAATGAGCACGTGTTTTCCGAATCAGAAATCATGGAAGTGAGGTGTTTCATTTCATGCCCGTAAACAAAACAGTACCTAGGTATTGATTGGTACTTCATATTCTCTTACATCCACAGAAACTCACCGAAAAGCATTCATCGCATAAAAGCAGGAAAAATCTGCGCACATCTTGAACATTTCCACACATTTTAAGAAATCTGTCCCGCAAGACAAGTGAGCTGAAAATTGTTCTTTAAGCCATTTTTGCTAAGGGTGGAAAGATCCCACACGTTATTCTCAAATGACAGCCGCCGATTGATTCACTTCATTGCATTTTAGATTTCAGAACATCACAAGGCAGATGATTAAGAAATAATTTATGTTCATCGGATTTCATACGCCTGCTCCAATTTTCTGTCTTAAAACATTGGCGCCTATCTCATACAGAAGAATATATGATATACCCCACTGAACCAAAACTTTTCTGTTGCGGCAAAAACCCTTACTGTGAAGAACGCGTCACACAACGAATTTGTTTCACATAGCAAAAGTTTTCTTCACCAGAAAAGGCCAAATTGCATCTAGTTTTGATTTAAGACTTTGGTAATTTTCAAGAATCAAGAAAAAAGGAGAAAATAAATATATATACCCTAATTACTCGAGTAACAAACACCCTCAAGTAAGATGAGCACCTCAATTTTTGGCATTAAATTTGCCCGAAAACTTATCCCTGTGTATGATGCTCAAGCGCTTTTTTGCTGGTTTAGAATATTCCTTTTTTCTTCAAATAATGGTTGCTAACTTGAGAATCATGTGAATAATCATAAAAACTTGAATCATTGGAACAGGATAAGAGCCATTCATAAATTTATCCTCGTATGCCCGTTATGATTATCCCCACAATTTCCTGATTTTTGTTTTTCAAATAATTTATACTGGCATCACAAGCAATCTTCTAGTCTTCCTAGCATTCAAAATTCAGAAAGTTGACGCGAAGAAGTTTTCAGGATTACATTACTTCTCTTCCAACTTCAAGTTCACACATTTCTGCTGGGAATGATGAAAAATACACAGGTATCAATATTTAATATGGTCTTTCGGTAAAGGTCTAGAAGCCCTTAAATAGCTCCCAATGTAAGGAAGAAAATTTCATTTCCAAAATATATTCCAGATACCACAATCAGTCCAGGAATGGATTAGTTTCATCATGCACGGACCCAAATGTGATATACAGTGATATCACACGTGCGAACGCCTCAACCTGTGGACAATTTGACATGGGGACACTTATTTTATCATAAAAAATTAATAAAAAAGGCCCAATATGAGGATACTGACTTGACATAGGGACATTTTTTAATAAAATTGCAAATACATTTCAGGCCAAATTACAGGAAACAGATATTTCCAACCCTAAAATTGATGTAAGAAAAGTTCTTGGGCATTTCTCTCACCAATTTACCATCAATTTAGCTNTGATGTAAGAAAAGTTCTTGGGCATTTCTCTCACCAATTTACCATCAATTTAGCTAATTAAAAAAATTACCTCCAGCAGAGAGGAACGTCCTTCTCTCTTTTTCACTTGAATATTATTTTTACAAAGAATGCCAACATTTCTATGTACTGTATATGAAGGTATTAGTACTGTATTCAATTCCCCAAATGCCCATATTGTGTTGAAATGTATTGATTGAATCAGTTAAATTGGGAGATAATTTTTATTTTCATGGAATTATGGGGAGTATTTTGTACATAAAATACCAATTAAAATCTATATCATGTAAGTCTAAGGGAAATGAGACTCAACTTAGGGACTGATGCACCAATTATGTCCGCATCTCGGGGTCTCACTGTTTTTATTATATTTCTTTTTTAGCTTTCGAGCGGGTGGTCTAGACTTTAGCAAGCCTTTAAAAATTATGACTGATTTCATGCCATCAAACGCAACGCTTTTAAATTCTTGGTCAACATGTCCTCCACAGGACATTCCGGAAACTGTTTGGTACCATTAACATTATTATCCGGTTCACGGGTCGCGGGCCCAACCACCCCACAGCACCACCGGCTCCGGAGAGGCAACCCTGCATTTTCCGACTGTAAATCGAAGGCAGTTGCGAGAAACCCCAGCCAGCGACGTGATTAAAGCGTGAAATGTTTCCTCCTCATCGCCCGAGCGGGGAAACGCAGTCATTAGCATAACTGGATTGGGAGTGGCGTTTGTTTCCCGCGGCGCCATTCGCTGCGGCCCACGCGCCGGCTCGTGACTGGCACCCGTCACACGCGACTGACTGATCTAGATCATCGTCAAAATGGCGTCGCCGTCATCTTGAATCCCGGATAATCCCTCCCTAATTACGGCAGGCAGGGAAACCGCCGGAATTCGCGCGAGGAAGAAATTCCCTCGCGCCGGCTTCCGCTCGACGGGCGGCAAATTGAAACCTGATGATGAACGCGGAGAAAACACTACAACACCGGAGAGGACTCGGTTTTGATGGATGGCCCGTACTGAGGGAATTTCCGGAATTCTTTTCTGCATTCCGAAGACGTTGGAAACTGGGTGCCAGCTGAGGAATGTTTGCCCAAGCCGACAGACAGATGGCGGCGATTCGGCGACACACAAAGTGTCGCGGACCGATTCGGCACGGATTCGCGGCGGCATTAATCCCGGGCCAAATTTAGCACTGGGTTCATCAGGTCGCGATTGTAGGGGGTTCTTCTTTTCCTTTTTTTTTTTTTTTCCTCCCCCGGGGGGACGACTGCGATTCTCCTGGGTGGGGGATGACTGAGTGCGGTGACCTCTCGGGTCCTTTCTTTCCTCTGACCCCGGGGTTTTCCTTTTCCAGGGAAGAACGCTTGGCTTCGGGTGCGTTTCATCATCAACTCCACTCCACTCGACTCGACCGTTTAACCAACTGGTTTTCGGTGTCACCCAGTGAATCCGAAACCCTCCTCTTCGCCACTTTCTCTGGTCATCCGGCAGGGTTTTTTTTTTTTTCAAAAATCACGGGTGATGGACACGGTTCCCATGCTGTGAGGTCCGGATAACCCGAGCATTGTATAATACACTACATTACTGTTCTGTACAGAATGCAACATGACCTGGCCCCTTTATACGGGCTATTAATGGTCATTATGAACAACAGTAGTTCCCCCCAAAAAAGGAGGACATGGATCTGTTCCTGGATACATTCCGTTTTGCAAAAAAGATTTGACCTGAGGAATCCGATTCCGCCAAAGTTACCATTGGAAATATTCGATCTGTTCCGGGATCTCGCAAGCAGACTAAAGTGAGCAGTGAAAACTGCGCATTTCTGCAAGTTTTCAGCAGGATTAAAATTCGATAAGCTGTATCTTCAACTTTAAAGTTGAAATTCAGGTCTATTATTCAGGTAACGGTCATAATGAATAACATTGGGTTCCCGCATATATATAAGGCAACTGATCTGTTCCTTGATGAATTTCGTTTTGTAACATTTTTGAGATGCAAAACACGATGTTCCTCAATAAGTCACAATTTAAAAGTACTTCACCTGTTCCAGGCACTCACAAGAGAACCACTGTGAATATTAAAAACTGCGCAGTTTTGCAAGCGTTCAACGTGAAATAAATTTGTATGAAAATTGGACTATTCCGAAAAGGATGGAGTTTTCAACTCTCTGAAATTATCGAATTACAAAGGCAAAAAGAAGCATCGAGGGGCAAAAGTACGAATTCTTTTTTATTTTTCTTGATTGTTTAAACAATTTATAGATTGCTTCCTTAAAAAAAGCCAAAAGTTTCGGCATTTTTTCGCCTGATCAAGTTTGTTTTCATGCGAAACAGTTTTGTCATGTGCGTCACTTTATTCATCCTGAAAATTTTCAGATGCAACATTTTCTTCATGTAATTCTTTTGTGAGAAAGGGACCCACTAGATTTATGGAGGATGATGCAACCAATCAAGCAAATCGGATAATTGAAAAAAAAAACGAATTTAATTCGAAGATGACCTGAAGTAACACGCGCGACATTCCTTCACATTTCGAAAAACGAAGCAATATTTCGAAGTTTCCCGAAATCAAACAATCCCGGAGGATCATGAAAATTCCAGTAGGCAACCCAGGCTGAATGCTAAAAGGATGCCATCTGGTCCGAAATTTGCAGCGATGCGAGGGACGGGGTTCATTGAATTCTTGCTCAACAATGGCACAGGTATCAGAGGTTACCATGTATTTTTGTTTGCAAGAAAGGAGCTATTCGCCTTTTCCAGCAGTCACCTGAAAGTTTTGCGCATTTCAGAGCAAATGCCAGCGGAAAAAGAAGAAGCATAAATGACAGTTTTTGTCTAGAAATGTTCCATTAAAAAAATGGAACAGAACACTTTTCTCAGTATCAAAAGTGAGACCCCAAAATGTGGATGTAATTGGTGCATCAAGAGTTTCCCCAAGTTAAAATGTCCCTAAGTCAAGTTTTGTTTTCCCATAGACTTACATTATATAATTTTTAATTGGTGTTTTGTGGAAGAAATATTTTTTAGAATTCCCTGAAAAAAATTGTTTGCCACTTGAATTTGAATTAGTGAATATATTTTCAACTCAGTACAAACATTTTGAGCATTGAATAGTGTATTTCTGTACTGTACACTGAAATGTTGGCATCTACAAAAATAAAATTCAAGTGAAAAAAGTAGAAGTCCCTCTATGCTGGAGGTAATTTGTTTCTAATTAGCTAAATGGATGGTACTTTGGTGAGAGAAATGCACAAGAACTTTTCTTACATCAATTTTGGGGTTGGAAATATCTGTTTCTTGTAATTTGGCCTGTAATGTATTTGCAATTTTATCACAAAATGTTCCTATGTCAAGTCAGTGTCCTCATGCTGGGCCTTATTTATTGATTTTTTTCTGGGAAAATAAGTGTCCCTATGTCAAATTGTCTGCAGGTTGAGGAGTCCGCATGTGGGAGTCTCACTGTAGTTCATCATGTGTTCATCATCTTTGGAACATGTAATGCTTATTCTTTTGATGAATTAAGTTCAAGCACAATGCAAAAGACGCACCTTTATTTTTGAGCTGCAAAGTTATGCAAAAACGGATGCCCAAATACAATTTACATGCACCCTATCCTCAAGTGGAAAATGTGCACAAACTCGAGAATTACAAGATAAATTATAACTGCGTCCTAAAATAAACGGAGAAATAATTCACCATCAATGTTCTCCCTTTTACAATTTACCTGTTCAATGTTATCCAAGGAGAATGTGCAAAACCTTTGGAAAATTTTCAAGAGAAGTTAGTCCTCGAGTACACTTGTATGATGCGCGCCTCACTATTCGGTCCGAATGTTTAGGGAAAAGTTAGCGGGGTATACTTGAGTGAATGAGGTAAATTAACTCTTTATGCTCTTCACTGGAAAATAGTCGATACTTTTTACATTGTTCTGGGCTTGAGTCGTGCTTCATTCGCCCTGTTTGCCGTTTTTGACACGGCGCTTTTGGATGTTCCGAGATGCGCTCAAGCGGTTCGGCAACTTTTCGTTCCCTCAAAAGCGATTGAAAAGTTAAATTCGGCATTCTCTCCTCGATAGTTTTGCAGGCGCTTTCTTCCACTCGGGTTTGCACAACTTGAGCGAATTTGCTTTCGGGGACAGCAGTTGGATGCTTGCGAACTTCCACGAATGCACGCGAACATGGGAGAATATACAAGGATGAACGAGACACGTCTGCTTGCTTCAGGGGTTAGTTCAACTGCACCTGGATTCACTCATGGACACTTGCTGTTTATTTTTTCTTATTCGAAACTGCAGAGTTTTCGCGATAGCGAAGTTGTTCTTCTTTTGTCAAGTGAAACTCCTCAAATACAAGCTTCCCGCTTTTTCGAAAATACGTAGTCAAAGTGAAGTGAAATCGAACGCCGGCGCTTTATTGCTTCTAATTTCAATTAGACTTCTCAGTTGCAAATGCGATACAAAAGGCTTAACTTCTTCGCAATTAAAGAACATCTGCATAACCCCTCAAAATAAAAACTGAGGAACCAGGAATTGTTCAGAGCTGATTGAATGAGTTCATTAAATGGGAGGTTAATTGCGAAGAAGAAACAATTATTAAAACTAAGCTGATGTAATCAATCAGCCAAATTCAGCAGAAATAAAAAAAATTGGGAAATCCATGAAACCTGACAAACATGTTTGGTTAAAGCTATTTCCAAAAAAATTTCACCACTACAATTTTAAATTTCAGCATTTGAATTTTAAAGGGTCTTCGGACTATTTTTTTAAAATGCATACTTAATCTGAAAGAGAAGCATTTCAAAACCTCAAGACCAAATTCAAAAAGAATGAGACACATGAGTGGGTCACTGAGATGAAGACATAATTTGTGCTTGGGCCTCATGCATAAGTCAGAACATGCACATCAGCACATGTCACATCAGGTTTTCCAGTTGAATTTGATGGGAATGCATTCAATTTGTTCTCCTGTCCATCGAAAATTTTGAAAAAGTCGCCCAAAAAGCGGATATAATTTTTCTCAGCTTCAAGATGTAGGAAATGACTATGCAGAAGAGAACCACACATGATCTGATCTGGTGGCATGAGAAGGTGCCAAAAAGCAAAGAAAAAGTGCATGTTTCCCTATACAGTTAACCCTCCCTTAACATTTT
Source organism: Notodromas monacha (assembly GCA_905338405.1). Classification (NCBI taxonomy): domain Eukaryota; kingdom Metazoa; phylum Arthropoda; class Ostracoda; order Podocopida; family Cyprididae; genus Notodromas; species Notodromas monacha. Next base: position 9,656 of record CAJPEX010003503.1, read on the forward strand.
TAGTTGGTGCAGCGAGAAAAAACGTTATCTGAAAAAATGTTAAGCTAGGGAGTCTTTCCCTTAAGAAATAAGGTAGAAATGTTCAATTGGTGTCAGGAAAAATTTTCTTAGGGTAAAATTCAGAAAAATTTGTCAAGTGTTTGCAAACTTTCATCTTATTGCCAATATGGATGAACGGGAACGACTGAAGGGGAAATATGATTGTTTTCTCAAATCATTTTATTCTACGGTACGCCAATGTGCAGTACACAACTTGCCAACGGACGAGATTATTTTTATGATTCCGTAGACTGTTGAATTAAATCTGTGCTTGACGAATTTTTGGGGAAATAAGATGGAAATGAACAGTCTTATCCACAAAAAGAATGCAAGCCTTCATGGTTATGCAAATGTAATCAAAATATAAAAATTTCAATGTAAATATAAATTTTCCTTTGGATGGACTGCATTTTTCCAGTCAACTTTGACAAGGATGCGTCTCCCATGCGTTCTCAATTGAAAAAATGGATTGAAATGCTGATCTGCATTTTTGCTTCTCAGTCTTATTCTACTTGTTGAAGTACAGTACAAGACTCTACTACTGTTTTTTGTAAATGTTTGATTGACAACTGAGTAACGTTAACCAGTTTTGGGAACATTAAGCGAGGGAATTTTTTGGGCACGATCGGGAACGTTAACCAAAAAAATGTTAACCGGGGTTGACTGTACTGAGCACAGATTATGGAATTACTCTTAGAAAAGAAGCTCAAAATCAGCCTTTCATATTGTATAACAAATTATTTGAATATGGAGAGATATTAAAATTTTGAAAAGTAAATTTTCAATTTCTCTATAGGATGGTTGTCCATAGCTTGAGACATTGTCTGCTTTGTTCTTGCTTCATGAAAGGTACACAAAACTACCCTAAGTTTGGAAATATGTCTTAGGGCATGGCCTTACATCATAGTATTGTAAAAGGGTTCTGAAAGTTCTGGGTTATTATTATGCATTCACTGATTTCTCTTACTGCAGGGATGCCAAAAAGTGAAAAGTTTAAAAGAAAAGTAAGTCTTGTCTACATAATTTCTGGACCATTAACCAGTGTAATGCAATAATGGAAATACAGTAACTTGAGTGATCCTAAATTGAGTCTTCCATTCTAGGACTATTTACCAAGAATCTTGGCAAACCTTTAAAAATGTCCCATGGAAGAACTCAGTGTAATTTTCTTTTTATGTTTAAAGTATTTGTAATATGTGACTGAAAGAGTGACACATACACAAGCTTGCTGTCTCCTGTCTTTTGTACATGCAAGTATGCTCCATTTGGAGGACATTCTCTGACAACAAGTCAACAAGTTTTGGAGACAGACGCCAGTTTCCAAAATTTAAAGATCTCTGCTCCAGCTGTTCTTGTCTGAATTGACCCCCACAGAAAATGCTATGAAAGTGGAAAAATGACAAGTAGTAAAGGAAATTCATGAGGGGTACATCGAAAAAGTAAAACAAACTAAAAAGTAGGATCTATTCAACGCATTTAAATACCACAGTACAATCTTGCTCATTAAATTGCTATCTTATTCTGCAGAATAATTATGCACATTCATAGAACAAAGTTTCAGACAATTAACATACAAAGTTGAAACTTTTACAACCTGGAAAATGTTTCCCAATGGTAAAAATCATGAACTGTGTTCAACTACTGTCAAACATGAAAATGAAATTAAAAAAAAAATTAAGCTGTAATTACTCAAGTACTTTGCATAGGTTATTTTGTCAAAATTAATAGAAAAATAGAGTGTGTGTGATAAGCAGGTAAAAATTCGAGAATCACAAGAAATTCAAGGGCATCGCATTGGTGAGTTTTTTTTGTGAGAAGTTGTAAGTTTTCAGTAAATTTTATGTAGTTGAATTCATTCAAAAGATTGAATGCAGCAACTGAAATGTAACAGATTATACAAGAAGAATTGAGGAGCATTTATATTCAGGCTCTACTTAGTTACATTCAATTCCAAATTGAATGTTCAATGTTGTTATCCTAATTTACCATATTTTTTGGAAAGGACCCTTCCTGCAGTTCCAGTAGCAATTGTGCCACTTTCTCTCATTATTCTCTTCATGGGTCATTAGAAGAAGAGAGCATTGCAGCTTGAGGTTAACCCTATCAGCTCTAGTATCATTCAACTATCATTTTACTCAACTGGGATTCTCTAGCTAGCCACACATGCCTTCTTGATGTTTCAGGCAAGTGATAATGATGTATCCTTCCCTCCCAGAAACGTTTCCCTAATCATGCTGTTTAAAGAGACTTCCTCACCTTATCATTTCTCAGTGGCTTAATGACTTCTCTGTTTTGCCACCTTGTCTCATGCCTACTTAATGTCCAGCCTGAGCTAAAGATCCTCAGAACTGGTCTGGATCTCTGAAAGTACAGTTGCAGTAGTAATCACAGTCTGTTAAGCTCAAAAGAGTTTTCAGATGAACTTATCTCCTGTTTTGGAAGTTTATCTTGTCTGTCACCCTTGCACTTGAATGCTTGTGAAGTATTGCATATTATATTGATTGTATTGGGTGTATGAATAGATATAAATGTGAATAGATCTAGTTTATTTATTCCATTTGACTCTAAGTCCTGCAATAGTAAGGACAACCAAATTGGTGCAGTTGGATAGTCTAATGTTTTTCTTTTTGAGGGGGGTGAGTTGCCCTCAGTAATGTAAGTTAGAACATTGTACCAAAAAAGTAAAGTGTTTATCTTCTGAAAGTTTGACAAAGTACAAGTTTTCACATATATTTTGGAAAAGTTCAAGAAAAATGTAGTCCCTTACAGGCCACCTATGGCAAACCTGCCAAAGCATAAAAGAAGAACTGCAGATTGCTGAATCCACTCAACTCTTGCAAGCAAGTACTGTATTACATAAGCATACTTCAGTGAAAAGTTCAAAATTTTTGAAAATAAAGAAAATGTTATTTTTTAAAGAATTCAAGAGGTTGCCTGGTAAACCTGAAAAACCAGAGAAAAGATCAAGATGGAACTGTTTTACCAGGTTACTATGAGACATCCTAGAGAAAAAATGGAGAAAGAAAATTTTCCTGGTTGAAAGAAAAATTTAAGCCTCTCCATAATTTTTGATGCCAGTTTCATAAGGTGACCAACATTGCCCCCTGATCAGGGGTAATCACTTGCTCTCCTTCAAAAATCTTTTTAATTAAAAGTGTATTTGAGAGAAAGCTGGCAAAAGAGAAGAACTCCATTACAGGTCAAAAGGAAATAGGGATACTGCATTGACTATCAGAAGTCAGAGGATTTATTTTTATTATCACCTCATCAAGCAGATTGGGAAAAAGTTTATACCAGAAAATGAGTACAGGTTAATAATCACAAAGGGTGTGACAAAAATAATCTCAGGTTTTTTTATTTGTTTGTTTTGAGATTCTCCTAAAAAGCAACCATGTGCCTCAGAGATAGCAACAGATTGCATAAAGGAAAATGCATAGAGTACAGTGGCCCCCTGCCTAACAGACCTCCTGTGTAAGGGATTTTTGACTAACAGACTCGTCCCTTGCACAAATCAAGTCCGTTAGACGGGGGTTGACTGTATATCTGAACTAAGGCATGCCTTGCATGGGAACTAGAAAAGAGTAAGAGATGTTTGTGCTCACTAGTATTGTTATGGCCAGTTTTATATTTATGAAAAAAATGGATTTTATCCCCAAACTCAATGATCCTCAGAAACAGTTGGAAGAAATCCAGTTGCTCCTGAAATTGGTAGAAAAGCAACTAAAAACTGCAATGGATGAGAAAACAAATGAAGAAAAACCACCAGTGTTGGAAAGATCTGCAGTGCTGAATAAAAATATCCTCAATTACACCAAAAAGAAAATTTGCCAGGAAACCTGGGTAACTACCCTCCAAGCAAGTATCAAAAAACTCAAAGAATCCACTGCCCAGATTGATGAAGCTCAAGCTGAATTATTATCCCAACATGATAGAAAGGAGGCTGAGAAAAGACAAAGAGCTCTGGATGAACTAATTGGGTTAAAGGAATCTATTCTTATAAAAGAGATTTCTTTAGATCAATTGGAATGTCCCAGGGCTTCAAAAACTCTTTTCTGGAGGATTAAAACTCAGTAAGAGGGTGGTTAGAAAGGAGGAGTACAGGCTACCAATGCCATCCTTAGCCAAATTCATTTCTTTGAGTGAAATGATGACCAACCATGGGTAGAATGGTGAAGCATCTTCAAACTTTCCTCTGAATGATTGTGATTTCTCCAATAACCAATTGAAATCCCTGTTATTGCAGAGGTTCAAGGGAAATGTCCAAGATTTCATCATGGGGATCCCAGGCCTGATTGACAAGGACTACAGATACATTGTCCAGGCTCTGGAAAAGGAATATGGAGATAGATTATTGCTAGGGGGAATCAAGAGATTGCAAACAATGAGGCAAAGATTCAAAGAAAGGGTTCCAGATTTTTTTGCCTTTCTGGGTGCAGTGTTTATCATGAAGTCTGCTGAAAATTGACACTTCACCAAAGGTAACATAAAATGCCTTCTGATTTGACATCAATAAATGCGTCCATCTCTAGCTGCGCCTGTTGTCTTCTCGGGGCATTTTTATTCCGGAAATTGTATCCCGCGGTTTTAACGTCGACTTCGCGACATTTCCCCCGGGACCACGCGTGTGATTGGTGGTGCGCTCAAGTTGTCGAACCCACAATTGATCGGAATGTGGAGCGAATAACTTGGCCGTGACCCGGGAATCCAGCCGAGCATTTCGTTTCGGGAAATGTGCTGTTGCATATACTGTACAGTACAACACAATGCTGTAAAAAGTGTAAATATAGTGGAAGGACCCGAGTCTGGAGGAGGAGAAGTAGAATAAGAAGACGAGCCCGGAAAAATGTTGACAAATCAAGCGGATCGCGGGAATAATTCTCCCATTCATTCGCCGCAGTCGGGGGCAGAGCCGCCGCGTTCTCAATCGTTGGCAACACTGCGGGTTTGCCATGCGGGAATTATGCAAACGCGACGGGTTACAAATGGCGGCTCGGGGCGTCACGGGCGCGGCCATGGCGTTTCGGAGCAAATTACCAGACCACACGGACAGGCACCCTTCGGGATTAATCCCCGGGTTCGGCGGCAACAATGGCACCGGCGGTGGGAATTACGCCGCATTGTTGCCATGCAAATGTCGATCCGTGACCCGGTCACCTCGGCTCAAAAGCATTCCTAACCCTTCCCTTCCCCTCTCATCAATAATCGCCTCTCTCCGGCGTTTCCGGCGACAAAAGACCGCGGGAAAAGGCCCAACAAATCGCCTTCATTCCCGCTTTGCTTTTGTTGTCTTGCGACGAGGAGAATGAGAGAGAGAGAGAAGATAATGAAGAAGGAGATCTTTTGCCCCAATTTCGCGGGAAAATAAAGAAAAGCGCGAAAATGTCGCGACTTGGGTGAGAGCAAACGAGAAGACTTGGAATCTAGAAGTCTGGATTAGATAGTCCAGGGCATAAAGAAGACGTCCTCCTCCTCAAGCAATCTCTAGCTAGATCCCGGCATTTCCCTCACCTTCCGCAAGTACTGTTCTGTCCTGTACTGCACAGTTCAGTTCAGTACATAATGCATTTTCTCATATTTCACCGCGTGCTGGTTCTCTTCGAAAATAATGGACGGCAAGCCCCGCATTTTCTGAAATTCGTCGCTATAAAATGATCAAAATTTATGGATAGGTCGAGGCATCCACAATTCCGCAAATAAGTAGGCATACCAATTTCGATTTTGTCATTTGGAATGTTGCATAAATTATATTTCAGGGCATCCAGGAAAAGAGAAAAGAGCAAAGCTGCATGTATTGAACATTTCAAGGACCAAGCAAGTGCAACTGCATAGCTTCAGGTGGTAAGGTGGGTAATATTCCACCACTTCCTTCATAAGCACCATTCATGAAAAGTACCTTATTTACTTGAGTACCACGCGCACCTTTTTTCTCAGATTTCAGAAGAAAAAAGAGGTGCACAATATAAGCAGGTACAAATTTTTCAAGAAGTTTTAGGAAGTTATGTGTGCATTATACTTAATTATAATGGATACATTTTGAAAAAAATGTAACAAGAAAACTTTTTGTACTGAAATACTTGAAAATTAATCAGATTTTTTTGTTCAATTCATGTCTAAAGTCAACTTTTTGTTTTTATTTTTGAAGTTTTGTAGTTTTAGATTCTAAAAATTGGGGTGCGCATCTTACTTGGGGATAAGATTTTAGCCAGATTTCCAACTGAAAAACCCCTGTGTGTTCCTTACTTGAGGGCGTGTGGTACTTGAGTAAATATGGTAATCTTGAATCTTGATCTACAGCTAATACTAAACAAACTGACTATACAAGGGGGATCTCAGGTAACAAATGGTTTTTGCTAACATGCTTTGCAGCTAAAAACATGATGCTTGTCAGGTTTTCTGCTTGGAAATTGCAGCTTATGCTACAATTTCATAATTGATCATTTGTGTGACTCATGTTTGGCACTGCAATCTAATTCTTTTCCTGCACTGAAGAAAAAATTGTTTGAAAGAGCTTTAACCAACGGCCAAAAAATGTTGATTCATAATTCAGTGAAACCAAAAAGTGCATACATTATTAGATCAGTCAAACAAACCAGCATTGCTGAATACTGAAAAATCTCACATGAAATATTAATAAGTTTAGATTGTTCTTCAAACAAACCACAAGAGAGATATTAACCAATGTAAAAATGTATTCTAACAGAATATAGTGCAGTATCAGGTAACTTCAAGCACATCCACTCAAGGGCTTGCAAGCAACAAACTTGATGTCAGTAAGGTGTTAGCATCAGCTTATAAGCAGGGATTTAGCTTGCAAACATTCTTGGGGGTGAAAACTCTAAATTTCCTTATTAAAACCGCAAGAGAGGGCTGGCACTGTTCCAAACTGGCTTCTGAAAATTACAGCTTATAAGCTTTACTATGGAACAAAATTGTGTGTCTTAGCCAAGGCCCCAACTGCTGTGCACTAGTGATTTTTTTATTCATCGCAGTTGATACCAGACCTACCTTGCCAACATAAAAGGTACAGTATAGAGTAAACTATATTCGAGGAATCAATTCGCAACCGCAATTCAGAAGAAAGAATGAGAAAAACGTCGCAAAAACATTTCGGGTACTTTCTCGAAAATCCTGCATGATTTCTTCCTCGCTCATCCCACTTTCCAAAATGTTTGCCAAGAAGAAGTGCATCTAGATACGGCATTTAAGTAATGCCGTGTTACCCACAAGGAAGTCGTACCTCGAAACTGGTGAACATAAATAAAGACTGACGCGCATCATGATAAATGACTGGAAATCACCGTTTTCTCTTCAACTTTACGGGCGAGATTGTGGCGAAAAAAAGCATAAAATTTGAACACCCTTTCGGAAACATGGCTTTTTCTTTACTCCTTGCGGAAGAACAGGCAACTTTTGCAAAGCATACACAGAGCAGAAATAGAATGGGGCCTCTGGACATAATTGGTGCTTTAACATTGTCCTGATGACAGAGCATCCATACGTCAGATTACTTTTTTCCAATACTGTATAGACTTCTTTGGGCGCATATTTAATTGGTCTACTGTTCATCAAAAATTAGGAAGAAAGTCTCAAAAAAGTGTAAAAAAATTGTTTGCTCAAGTTCAAGGTTTAGGAAATAACTTTGCTGAAGAAAACCTCGCAGAATCTAATTCTTGCCATCAGAAAGAGCTCAATAAGCAAAGAACAAGTTTAGGTATAGTAATGTGCATTCAATTTATTAAAAAAAACTCTGCAAAATATACACAAAAGTAGCCTGTTTTTATTCTTGCAGTAGTAGATAAAGTAGAGTAATTTTATCATGAAACTTATCTTCAATGTTTGTGGATATGAATCCCTAAGTTTTTCAAGGGATATGAACATTTGGAAAATGAATTTGTCTCATCTGGAAAGGCTGGAAAAGTTTCCATATCTTCAGAATTTTTCACACAATTAGGACAGATTAATTCAAAATTTAAGGGTCCCTAAGTCAAATCGTCCACGCAAGAATAAGTCCAAGACTTGAGGAGACCTTTCCGCCCTTGTCAATCTTCAACCAAAATCTATCACATTTCCCCAAGTGTTCTGGGGATTACTCAAAGCCTCGTCATACTTGGCCTAGTCACAATTCGGCGCTCATGTAGAATCTACTGCAAGAAGCAAATGTTCCCAACATTACCTTACTGCATTTTCCAAGCGGGAAGTCTTCGACCGGAACACGGAATTCCAACTCCGGTTGTTCCAAAAGCGTTGTTCGTTGTAAACAAATTCAAACCGCGCATCGATGCCAGCATCGGGACAAGTAGTCAGTGTGTAAAAGCCCGCCGCCACGGCGTCCGGAAGCAACCGGAACCCATGCCGAACAACAACCGAACCCCCGAAACAAAAGCCGGACGACAACAACACCAACAACAACAACAAAAAAATGAAGGCGCCATGTAGTGATTTGTCAGCTGGGGCGTAGTTCGTTCGGAGCAATAAGTTGACCGATAGATCACAGCGGGACCCCGGCAAAACAGGTGCTCCACATGCCCCGCGGGCGGGGTTCTTTCGGCTTCCGGGCGTTCGAGGGACGCCCGAAGTTGCGTCATGAAGACGAGCCTTGTTTATCCCCGGCGAAACAAGCGGCAATTTGCCTGCTAATTGCCGGTGGTGCAACCAGTGTGGCAACGTCTCCGTGTTGAAACCGAACCCGTGATGGATCGTCGCCGGGTTTCTCGCCCCAAAGCGCGCCGCCATTTGTAACCCGTCGCGTTTGCATAATCCCGAGGCAAACCCCCAGCGTTTCCAACATCCGCGAATATCGATGAGAAATGGTCCTGGCTGTAGAGATCATTCGACAGATCATTGCTGTCCCCAGCGAACTGCAGATTGCAAGGAACTTTTCCTTTGGTTTTCCAAAGTATTGCTTTCATTTTTTGTACCTCCAATGCCCTGAAAAAAAAAAACAAAAAAACTAGGCTATGACAAAAATTCAATGGACAAAGATGCAACATGTTCAATAACCAAGCCCCTGAACTGGTTCACATATTCCAGTAAGTTTCTGCATAACAAAATACTGTATTTACTTGAGTACTATGCGCACCTTTGTTCTCAAATTTCAGAAGAAAAAAAGGGGTGTGCATCATAAGCAAGTACAAATTTTTCAAGAAGTTTTAGGAACTTTTGTGAGCATTATACTTAATTATAAGGGAGAAATTTGGAAAACATGTTAAAAAAATTTTTTTTTAACTGAAAAAGTTGAAAATTGATCAGATTTTTGTTCAATTCATGTCTAAAGTTTATTTATTTATTTATTTTAAATTTGTGGTTTTAGATTCACTCAAAATCGGGGGGTGTGTCTTACTAGGGGATTAGATTTTATTCAAATTTCCAACTGAAAAACCCCTTTGCACACCTTACTCCAGGGTGCATGGTACTTGAGTAAATATGGTATATTCAGAGGAAAATGGTGATGATAACTCCAAACAGCCTGGCAATTTAAAAGCTTTGGAAGGAAAAAGTTGATAGGGTCCACACAGAAATTTGCGACAGCTGTGGAAGTACTGTACGTCAATTTTTAAATTTTGTACGTGGTCCTTAGAATCTTTCTCTTCATTCGTTCATAGAAAACTTGTTTCCTGGACCATGGGTGGCTGAAGTAAATTAATTCTGCACGGATCTCGGTGTGAGCCAAATCCAATCTCTCGAGCCATATTTTCTTTTTCTTCTCATGCAAGAGAAACTCTCCTCTTCGTGACGCAACGTGAACTTGGAGGCGTTCCAGTAAAAAAAAATATGGAGACAGGCAATCAAAATTTCCATTTCAAATGGAATTTGTGTAGCATCGATAAAAATACAAAGGCTATGACGAATATGATGAACGGGATTATGTATGGAGAGGATGTGCGGATTTTGAAGTACTGTAGTACGATTACTATTCCAATCGAAGCTTTCAATAAGAGCGTGTCAATGGCACAAGAAAAAATAAATTGCAAAAGAATCCGTCAGTTTTTGATGCTTAAAAAAGGAGCTCGGGGAAATGGAAGTCGGTCACAGGAGTTTATGCTACGTTATGAATTGTTTGCACACACTAATCAAAGTCGCGGACCAATAATTTCCAACGATAGCAAACGAGAGGAACCCCTCTATTATCGGAAGAAAAAAACAGTTTCACGATTCTTTTTTAGGAAATATTCATTTTCTTTTTACCCTGCGGAATAAAATTACCCCTGTCAAATTAAGCGAATGCTTAGGTTCATCTCAACGATTAGCAACCGTTTCAGCAATTGACGCATTAACATCGGTTTAATATGAACGCGTTATCTTTGCTCAACGATCGCCTCAATTTTCAACACTGCTCCTGCAATTCAAAAACATTTCTTTTTTTATGAATCGCGCCTACTCAGCTGTATTTGCTTGTGAATTCGTTGATGATGGACACTGGTGAAAATTAGCTCTGTTGCTCAGATTTTAGAAACATAAAAGCAAAAAATATCTGCTGAATATATTTTTACTTCATATATTCCGCAAAGATCATCGGCAAGATCTAGAAAGAGGATCCTTTATTGCCAATCCTTCGAAAATCCGCGTGGTTGGCAACAAAATTTGCAAAACCAACCTACAGGAATAAATAGAAAAGCATTAATTTGGCTCGGATGCGAATTTGCCGAAGAAGGAAAGTGGCGAGAACTTTTTACTTACGAGGATTGTCCCAAAAAGAATATTAAAAAAAAGAAACACATGACACAGCCCAGCATAATTTTATAAGATTCTGGGATTTTTTTTAGGATTTGAAATATTCCATGTACTGCATGATGATAAGTGAACACTTTCCAGTTGCAGTCAGAGTTCTACAACCATGTCACTGGCTGCTAAGAATTTCTCCGGAGAGCAAAAAATATTTGAAATTTCCTCGAGCTGTCTAAAATGTATCGACAGATAAAGGTGGAGAAAAAAATTAATTTGCAGTCTTTTTTTTTCAGGAAATTTGCCTCATATCATCATGCGGTAAATTAAATGGATTTTTTTTTCAATTCCCAAAAGAAAAAATCCACAAACCTTGGAATAGCATGGGCTATATGTTGTTAGGGAATAACTTACCTTAACATACATTTGTGAAATTTGCTTGTGGATCAAAAGTTGGAAATCAAACTAAAGTTCAAAATTTTGAAATAAAATCAGAATCAGCCTAGGACTAGGCTGGGAATCCTTGTGGATTTCCTATTTTGAATTGGGTTTAATGTATTTTGAATTTTTCCCACAGTTTAAACACACAAAGACAAAATTTTGCATGAACAAAACAACTCAACAGAACTCTTCCATAATTTTTGTAAGATTTTGCCATATGTGTACACTCCAAAGCTTGATAGGAAATGTGGTTCTGAATTTTGTTCTTTGCTGGACGCAAGGGGAAAATGGAAATTGGTTTCTGGTTTTCATTGTTTTCTGGGGTTGCATGGTTTTCCTTGAGAAGTAAATGTCATTGAGAAGTGGTTCTATTGTAGTTGCTTGTTTTTGTAGGTTTTTTATAATATTAACTTTAACATTATTTGGTGCATGCTTGTGGCTCCCCAACATATGTCATGAATTTTAATTATTATTTTTTTGAATAGTCACACCTACTTTAGGAATATCAGTGGCAGCGTCCAACTGGGACAGCCCTCGTAAAAATTACTGTTCTGTACTGCACTGTGATGATTGTAGGTATAGCCCGAAATGTATAGACCCAAATCCAGTCGGATAATCAAGTGCGATTCGCATTGATTCGTTGACCCTGCGGTATATTCACAAATGTTGGCCAATGCCTCGTGTCTTGCACATTCCGATCCCCGAGTCTGCATAATCGGCCAGTTTGCGCAGCTCATCTGGAAACCACTTTCCCGGATATGCCTATGGTATAGCCTATGCCTCGCAAGACCCGAAAACGCGGGTGTCGGTGAATAAAATTCCCCCGGAGTTCAACTCACTCCCGGGTTCGTTCTTCCTCTCCGCGTTCGCGTCCATTCGTCAAACTTCGCAAGCATCCGACATATGGCTTTTGCTTGAGGGGCCTCCCGCTAGCTCCTCTTCTTATTCGTAGTGCTCTGTTGGCGGTTGTTTGTAAACGGTCTCGCTCCTCCCTTCTTATTTTCCTTTGCAAAGGGCGCTCAAGCCTTTGACGCCGGAAAAACTGCAGTTTTCTTCCCCGGAAGAAATAAATAAGTCGCCTGCGACCCGTCGAACAAGTGCCGGGTCCGCAAAATAAACCATCACGAACTCCTTTCCCGGGCCCAGCCAGAGAATTACAGAGAGAGAGAGAGAGAGAGAGAGAGAGCCTTTTCAAACTGCAGAGTCGTTTCTCATGGGCAAGGCACTGGAAACGACAAAATTATGCCTCAAGTATCCGACTTCATCATGCAACTCAAGCATGAATCACAATTGCCTGATTTAGCTTCATAAAAAAACAACAAATTCCCTCTATTAGGAGACGAGACTTATTTGAGTGCTTCAAAGCAAAAAAGAGATCTCGAATAAACTGGGACCCTTTGATGAAACCTGGTGGAAATCATCCCTGCTGTTGACATTTTGAAAAGAGCGCAACATCTGGTAAATATAACTAGTAAATCTGCATAAAAAGGGGTATTTGTAAAAAAAGATTGCAATCATGAGCGCTAAAAAATCTTAATCTTTGAAAAATGCGTTAAGTTTGAAACATTTTAATATTGTTTTCTCTTGCAGCAGAAAATTTTGGCTGAAAACAAATCTCAGGGGTTGGTTTCTTCCTGCATTTCCAGTATAGGTTTAAAATTGGAGATTTCAAGAATTTACACCACATATGCTGTCTCATGAAAGAACTGTTCTTCTTTTCAATGCAAAAAAACTTTTACAAAAGATTCTAAAATTCTGTGAAAAAATAGCTTAATCCCGAATATATTCGTGGTAAAAAATGCTCTCAACAAAAACTGCACGGATTTGAAGACATGCAGTATTGCATTATAGCTTCTGAATTTTTCTGCAAATCAAGATGCACTTTATTCCCGAAGGATAAAGAATATATGAAAATTTGAGCGTTTGGATTTTACAGGATTAATTTAATTTCATGCTAATTGCTTCAATGCTCATAATTTCATGCAAGTAACTTGATGAAGTGAAGAGGTTTTCAAAATGTATCAGCAATTTTTTTAAATGTCTGTAAAAAGAATTAATTGTTTTTCCTTTATCCAAGGAAAATATCACTTTACATAAAAAAAAAGCCGAGGAATCGATTACTTTCGTTGTGTAGAGACCAAATTGTGCATCATGTAGACGATAATTGTATGTGAATTTCCTTCTAAAAGTCAAGTCCACCACAGGACTATGTAAAGCGGTTTATGCTGAGCATTGTATTTGTCAAGATGGATATGCAAAAGTAGAATCATGTGGAACATACCTTCAGAAATCCACATAAGCGTCGAATGTAAGGGAAGTTCTGTTTGAACACGTCGGCAAAACAATTATGCAGCATCTTCCAGGATTACTACGATTTTGGACAAATTTTTTTTTACAAGAGACTGAGCAAATAAAAGCGCACATAATGAGGGCTCTCAAGTCTACCTCACAGTTTACGTTGTTACTCGGTGAGCTAGACTAGACTGAGCTAGTCTTCCCGAAGGTTGCCCTCAACTTAGTTGTCCGGAACTGGGGGAGGGGAACACGTCTCTGCCCGGAAGGCGTATTTTGGGGGTGCGGGTAGGGTTAGGTAGCCAAGAGATCGCGTGTCGTGCCTACGTCTCATGTGATGTCTCGAGATAGTAATGTCGTCAATGTCATTTTAGAACAATGTTGTATTTCATGAGACCCCCTGGACTCCTTTTGTAAAAACATTTTTTTACTTGTAATGATAAGATTAATGGTTTTTTAAACATATTTGATTGAAACTTCGTGGGAAATAACAGGTAATAGTTGGTGTAAGGACAGTATTTTCACAACAGATTTGGAAAGAATGGTATACACATTTTCAATTTCTTTTGACAAAATAATGGGGAATATTCCAAATGAAAAATACAATTCTCTAATTTCACACATTCCTTTTCTTGAATAAAGAAAAACCTATCATACTGAAGTATGAGCTGAAACAAAACAGAAAGTCAATCTGAACAAGGAGAATTTATTGAGTAATAATAAAATTTTCCCCAAAATAAAGCAATATACTGTACTTCCAAATATTCTTTAGTTTTCTATTGAGAAATTAAGCTTTTTTAAATCCTGAAATAAAGCCAAATGAATTTTCATTTGATCTTCATAATTCCTGCAATAATACAATACATTCTACACAAAAAAGATTAGCATTTATATTTTTCAAGGCTTCTTAAATCATGCAGAAGTTGGATTCTCCAACTTGCTGTGTTATTATCAATTTCTTTAGCCCATTCAGACATGAGCAAAATATGCGTCAAACAGTTAACTGAAGCTTGATAATTGAAGCCTCCATAACTTGATACCTTCCAATGCAAAAAAAAAAAATTTCAAATCCCTATCATCTGGATTCCCTTGGAAAAAATGCATTGAAAACTTAACTTACTTGAAAGCATTTCCTCTCAAACCTTGCTACTTCAAGTTTTCTGAGGCCTTTAGGGTATTATTTCATTGACTCAGAAAACAGAACAGGAATGGAATAATTAACTTGATGCAGCTTGAAAATACTGTAAGTGAAACACTATGTGGGCAAGTGAACCCCTGCCTCCAAGTTCAGCATCCTGTCAGCTCATTTATGAAGCAATTTCAGGCCAAGAATATCACCAATTAAAAATTCCTGTGATTTTTATTCCTCTCCTCTGACTAAAATGCTTGGTTCCCCAACTAAAAATTGTTTGCTGGTCCCTTGAAATTTGACTGAAAGAGGTTCAAATGAACAGTTGACCCCAACACAATGGACGTTGAAAACAAAAGATTTTTGCTGAACAGACTACCTTTTGAGACAGTTTTTTGTTTCCATATTACAGACAAATCTGCATAACAGACCTTGGTATATGTAGAAGTGCATCTCCCCAGTGGGCATGAGTCCTCACATCCCAACTTCACTGCTGGAATATTAACTGTCATTATTTTTGCTGTGAATGTGTGCATGTTGTGTGTTTTTTTTAGTTCTATTGGTAGTAATCTTGCTTGTTTTGGATAAGAGTAAACGTATAGGAAAATCATAGTTGTATGACAGACGTTTCACGCAACAGAATTGTCTGTTACATGAATTAAGTCCATTGTGCAGGGGTCAACTGTACTGAGATTATAGAGGAAAATTGGTCAGTTAGAAGAACCAAATGTTAATACTATGTAGGATTAGTTCCTACAAAAAAAAAATGCCAGGATCTATAAAAATTTTGGTTTAACCAGATTCGCGGTGATGAATCAGAATTTTAAAGCAGGAATAATCAGAGTAGAATGAAGTATATTTCCGGATTCAGTCCGACCTCGCGGAAGGGCTTCCTCTTCCGGCCTTCCCCTTGCCCGGGGCGATGCGTGTTGGCTTATTTGCTGGGTTCTTTTCACCGCGCACTCATTGGAAACGCAACCCGTCGGCCGGGATAGGTTCGGATATCGGATTTGACCTCGGTCGGGGCGGCGTTTCTTCTCCGGAGGTTTTTCGGCTTAATTTAGAGCCGGAGAACCCGGGGAATAAGGGCTGGGTGATGAACGAGGCCCGGGGTAATGATAATTAGAAGCAACGGGAAAGACAAACACGGCGCGGGTCTTCCATCACGCGGCCCGGTGATGGATCGGGCCGGCGGAAATCCGGGCCTCGGAAATCGGCGGCATTTTTACCCCACGCGAGGCGCCGGTCCCTGCTAAAGCCGCCAAATCGCCGCCATTAGTTCGATTCCGAGGTGAGATAATCGTCCGGATCATCCCCGAGGGTCAAAAGGCGACCAAAGTTAATCCACTGCCAAATTCACTCGCCCAGACACGCGAGGAAACAACTGGGATACCGAGCGCAGGTTACAGCAGCACAGTACAGTACTGTACACTCCTACAGCCCCTATAGGGATTTTCTTGGTCATATTGCCACCATATTCCAGCAGATTCTGGTTCTGTACCACTGATGATGCCAAAAAAAAAAAAGCAGCACAGTACAGTACTGTACAGTACTGTACACTCCTACAGCCCCTATAGGGATTTTCTTGGTCATATTGCCACCATATTCCAGCAGATTCTGGTTCTGTACCACTGATGATGCCAAAAAAAAAATGTATATATTTATTTATTTTTATTTTCTATTTCCAATGTCAGGGAATGAATGGGTGTATGCATACATGTCAGATGTCAAGTTGTATTTCATGGATTGTATTTCCTTTTATTTTTTATCAATATGTGCTCTGTTTCCTGCTCTGTAGCGATTAAATGTCACTGAGTGGATTTGGGTTGGGTGGGAAGGGGGTTTGGTTGTGGAAATCTTGATTGAACCTTGTGAACACTGAAAAGTGGTAAATAAAGGGTTCTGTTCATTCATTCACTCATGATGCCAAGAACCCAGGACTTTTATGGCATCAGGGTTCTCATCCAGTACATGGCCCAATAAATTTTTGAATTAAATGCTTCAGTTTAACAGCCAACCTCCCCTGATTCAGAAACCATTTGATGTTGAATTCCTTTAGACTCTCTCTCTCTCTTTCTGGATTCCCTCAACCTCTATGTAGCCAAGCCAGGATTCCCCGTAACATTAATTACTCACTAGAAACACAGCAATTTTGTTTTTAAAGTACAGTACTTGTACAGTAGGACCCTGATGCAGACAAAATAGGTGCTTGGACCTTGTCCCTATGACGGAATATCCGCATGTCATATCAAATTTTTTCCATAGACTTGAAAGCAAGCATATTCAGTTGGTTAACGAAAATTACAAATACCCGTATTTACTCCAATACCAGGCGCACCTTTTTTCTCAAATTTCAAGAGGAAAAAAGGGGTGCGCATCATACGCAGGTACAAATATTTCACAAAGTTTTAGGAACTTATGTGTGTATTATACTCAATCATTATGGAGAATTTTGGAACAAATGTAAAACAGAAAACTTTTTTGGACTGGAAAAGTTGAAAATTGATCAGATTTTTGTTCAATTCATGCCTTAAGTCAAATGTTTTGTTTTTATTTTCAAAATTTTGTGATTTTAGATGCACTAAAAATTGGGGTGCGCGTCTTACTCAGGGATAATTTTTTAGCAGCATTTCCATCTGAAAAACCCCTGTGCGCGCCTTACTCAAGGGCGCGTGGTACTCCAGTAAATACGGTAATTCCTGCAAAACTTTCAATTGAAATTGCTTCTTGCAAGTTCAGAGAAAAAACTGCACAGAAGAAAACCATAGAGAATCTGATTTTTTTGTTGCATCAAAAGGAGCTCAAGAAGAAAAGGAGAAAAAGTCCTGCTAAACTGTGCATGGATGATGAAACAACTAAAAGAAAAGCAACAAATTGGACTAATATTACATATTTTTTAATACTGTATTACAAATCAGATTAACCTTATGATGAAATATATTCCTAATTTTTGTGAATATCAATAGTGACTTTAATGTTCAGTTATATTTGATTTAATTAAGATATGAAAGCTTTCAATTCTTTAAGCATGAATTCAGCTTTACAGCATTCATATTTTTGAGGCATTGCTTTTCTGACACATTTTCACAATTTGACAAATGTTTTGCACTAGATTAAAAAAAAGTTAGATTGGAATCATAAAATTCAAAGTGAGAAAAGCTACACCTTCAATTCAAAATTTAATTTTAACTAACATTGTATTCAAGAATACTGTAATTTGCATTCTTGGCTTCGACGTACTGAACCCTGAAGCTCTTGAATCCTCATGATGAAATGAGGAGAGCAATATGCAAAACGCTTCGATTAATATCACACAAGCGAACAAATTTTTCCAAAGGGAGCTTCTTTTTGTTTTGTCGCAATATTCAAATGCATTTTGAGAAACCCAGGTGTCAACTTATGTAATTTGACCCTCGAGGTTCAGCTGACAGGGCAGTGGAATATTTTCTGCGATGGGAAAACCCCCATTTGTTATCAGTCATCTGTTATCAGCAGGTCTAAAAATTCAGCTGTTGGCGTGAAGGAAACAAATCATTTTTGGGGGAATTGTTTGGCTCAAAATATTTTCATTACTCATCGTGGAAATTATATAACCTATATGGACAGTCATCTGTTATCAGCAGGTCTAAAAATTCAGCTGTTGGCGTGAAGGAAACAAATCATTTTTGGGGGAATTGTTTGGCTCAAAATATTTTCATTACTCATCGTGGAAATTATATAACCTATATGGTCCTTTTAGAATATATTCCAAAAACAAAGCTTACAAGAGGGTTTCTCAATAAGGCGCATCAGTATCTCGAGAAGAGCTACCGTGTAAATTGTTGAGTGGTGTTACATTAATGGAAAGTTATTGCAAATTGTTCTCATTATTCATTAATGGAGATTCAAAACTTCAGGACTCGGTAAGTTAAAGTCAATATCGGCAATTTTTGAATCAATTCGAAATTGACAACATGGAGTGCACCAGAAAAATGGTTCAACGATTTAAAATACACTTTTAAAAAACTCGGAGCACTGAAAAGGTGAATTTTGTAATAAATATCGCGATGCGGTGTCAATCAGTTTTCGGAAGAATTGATTGAATGGGTTTATTTAAAAATCTAACATCATTTTGAATTCTGAAAATACAAATTATTACTGCCAGAAAAAGATTGATTTTTTTTATTGTTTGCAGGAAAAATCAACCCTGAAATTTCAATAGCTGGCTGATGCGGTTCCCAACATGTAAAATTACTTGAATAAAATCCGTTTTTGCTGTACGTATTGTTGTTGGTGCCTCCTCGCCCAAACAGAGGCAAATGAGAC
>CAJPEX010003504.1:8676-28518 GCA_905338405.1 Notodromas monacha
AATCGGGTATTTGTCGACAGTGACATACGAACCTCCTCTTTCTGAAGAACTTGCCAATTTAGGAAGAACCTTCTTTCCTGGGAACAAGTGTGTTTAATAAATATATTTTGTATTCATATATATACCCGGATGTATATATATTCATCAGTGTTCAAGGAACCCGCAGTTCCTCAATTTAGGCGAGTATCTCGCCCACATATTTTGTATTTACCAGAAGGCATATATATACCTTCTGTGCTGTATATTTCCTCAGAATTAATCTAGATCTGTTCGCGGTTATTTCTCAGAGAGACTTGCAAATCGGTTTAGCAAGACTCTCTTTACATCTACATATCTTGTATATTTTTGTGTGTTTGTACAACTGAAATATTTGTGACTTGCGAATATATTGAATATATTTTTAACCGGATATTTTTATTTACCTCGGTCTACGGACAACAGGGTGCACATCCGTAATTACATGATTGTTCCATTGTCTAAAATCCACAAACATCCGCCGCCCACCATCTTTTTTCTTAACAATGAGTGTCAGGCTAATGTAAGGGGATTTGGATGGGAAAACAATTTCATGATCAAGTAAATCCTTGACAAATTTGTTCACTTTGGGTCTCATGCCATGCGGTAAGGGATATTGCCTAGTGAAAATTGGATTTTCTGTGTCTAGGGGTATGTCTGCTTTGTAAAGCAGACATAACCCTAAATGATCAGATTTCTTAGCCAAAACATTCTTGTGTTTATGCAAAAGTGTGCGTAATGGGGGTATCAATTTCTCGGAACACTCTGGCAATTTGATGTTTTTGTCAATTAAATGGAAAACGTTCTTGTCTTCTATTTTTCCATGCAACTGTTATATTTTTTCTCTATTTGCTGATCCCTTCTTTTCCTTGGTTATTATAAGACCAAGCTAGATTTTTTAGAGGGGTTGGAAACATCTGTAATTACATTTACTCCAATGGTTGCTGATGTTAGCGTGAGCTGAGGGGGAATATCAATATCCTCATTGCCCACATTGAGGCAAAGTACCGGATAGAGTCCTTTATGAGGACAAGATATGCTACATGCTACTATCAAGGTTCCACAAAGGCCGTTGGAAACGTAAAATTCCCACTTTCAACTTTTTCTACAGATTTACTTAATAGTTTAGCAAATAGCAACTTCTGAGACTTTTTAGGTATTTTGCTGCTTTCCAAAAGATAAAATCAAAAATATTTGGGTTCTTCAATTTGACAAATCTGGGAACATCTAACTTGTCTTTGATGAGCAGTTTCCCTTAAAGATGATAAGCGCATTTTGTTCAAATGTACACACTTTTTGCCATAAGATAAACAGACATACAGTATCTTAAGTACGTCCAACCCGAGGATTCCCTTGAATCTGTGACCATGCATAGAAAAAATTACAGAACGCGCTCGGGTTAGAAAAATGTTATTTATGTACAAGGAAATATACAATGCTTCATTCACGGGAATCTCTCTGCCTTCAATAGTGGCAATAGAAACGTCAGATGCTGTGGGAGTTACTTCAGCTTTTAAGGTATTGGGGGATAAAAAAGAAATTTCCAAACCCAAGTCAAATAGGAATTTTGCGGGGAAGCGGGTTGCATCCATTGAGAGAAGGACAACCGGCAACTTTGCAGCGGCTGCTGATGAAGTTCCAGTCAATACTTGTTTCCCAAGTATGACATTGTAGGTTCGTCAATATAGCCCTCTGGAAGGAGCTCTTCTTCCTTGTCGTCATCACATTCCTCATTTTTGTTAAAGTTCTCACTTTCTTCCACAAAATTCACTGCACAATGCCCATTTCCGCGCCCGCAACCATGCCCACGCATATTTCCACAATATGATGAGTGCCCTCTCTGGGTGCTCTATCCACCAGCAAACTTTGGCATGCAGCCCTCTTTTTCAGGGGCTAAGTACACCAATTTTTGCATAGTCAGTTTTTCCATCACCTTACTTTGAGTGCAAAATTTGCTGCAAAAGTGACCCTTTTGGCCACAATTATAGCGAATTGTCACGGCTCAAGTGTCAGGTATGTTAGTTCCACTGTAGGTAGTTGGAGGGGTTTGGGGACAAGAATGGGATGAGATTTGATGTAGAGAGGAGGATTGAGAGGAGTCTAATTCTCTTTCTCGGTCCTCCACTGAGATTGCAAATCTAAGGGAGGTCTCAAAGTTGTCAAAAGTGATTTGTATTGAGTTGGCAATCTCGGGCACAAGTCCATCCATGAATGTTGAGAGTAGAAATCCATCAAGAAAGTCCCATTTGCCTTTTTACTCCCAGCACTCCTTCACGTAGAAGGGGTTTGGTAGGAGGGCTGCAGGTTGATTTTCTAGGCAAATCACCTTTAATTTACAGGGGGCATCACCCAGAAGAAAGTTCCCTGCCCCTCTCACTCTGGCCCCAAAAGTCTGCACCTGCGCGCCTTGAGTTTGATGCATTCTTTTTAGGTCCTTCATGAGATTGGTTAGAACTTGTCTTCCAAACATATCCTGTAACGTTTTTACCATTACTCTATAATGGGCTGATGTCAGCCCTTGAATTGATGTTACATAGATTTGTGCTTCTCCCCATAATTTACTCAACAAATAGGATCTGATGCTCTCATCAGAGTAAACACCATCATACAGGGCACTTTGAATTGGCAGGAGTGGTGGGCTACTTTCTAAAGGACCTCTTCCGTCAAAATGCAGGATTTGATCCATTGCAATCAAAGCCTGCTGAGTGCTAACACTTGGCAACCGGGACTTTTTAAAATGTTCAACATTGTAAAAAACCACTTTGTCCACACTTGGTACAGTCAGTTGGTCTAAGCTTAATTTTTTGGTGACCAATGCCTGCCTAATCCCCATTCCGTCAGCAAAGTTGCGCTTTTTCAAATTTAATCCTTCTTTAAGCTGCTTGGAAAACATAAATAATTGGAAGTCCTCAATAGCCTTTTCATGAAGACTTATCTCCATGAGATTGGGCTCTAGAACTTCCAAAATTGTTGTCACAGTCGCCAGTGGACCGTCGGTAGCTTTAATGTCATTAATTCTTTTCTGCAGTGCCGTTCTAACTTCCTGAGAGAGGGCAGGGGTTGTATTAAGTTGACCCGTTAATCGTTCAATTTCTTTTTCCAATTCTGCTTTCCTCTTAGTGGCCACTTCTGACTGTTCCTTGGGGGACATTTTGAGCAATTTCCTATCCACAAAAGCGTTCACATCTAAAACTCGCGACATGTCAAGGGAAGAGACGTTTCCAGAAGTCCCCGTTGCCATTGTGCAAAATTACTTTTACGTTCACTTCTAGTTTACTTGTTGAGACAGCAGGAAATTTTCTTCTGCATAATGAATAAATCAAAAGGAGCAATCAAGTGGGTAATGGTATTTTGAAATTTGGGAAAGACAATGGCAGCTGAAATTATCTCATGAAAAAGTTGAAGAGTTGGCTTTGCCCTCGTATTAAAGCTTCAAAACATGTCATCTGTTCAAATAAATAAAAAATTCAACTGTGAGAAGCTTCTACTGAAAACCAGCACCTTTCAAACTTCTGAAGACATTATAATGAGCCTGCTTCATTGTATCTTGACTGAATTTTTGCAATGATAAAGGAAGAAACTCATATAATAGCTGCCATAAGCTTATTCAAACAATGCATTTTTTGGGCCTACACAATTTTTAAGAAGCTTTGGTGGTCTGTGGAAATTTTTTGTTTATATTTTCAAATTAGCGGACTTTTAAGGTCTGTGGAACACTAATGCAGATCACTAAAGCTGGGTTCAACTAGTGAACACTTACATCTAGCTTCTTTCCAGGAGACTGATGGATGAGCTGCATGGCAATGTCCTCACAACTCCTGGCATTATCAGGCATGTCAGCGTCGCTTTCCCAATCTCTATCAGCAGCATGAGCGTAGGAAGCAGCTGGAGTTGCATGAGTTATTCGTGTGGTAGTAACAACACCTGAAAAATCCCCGCCCCCCCTCAATTTTCAATCATGCTGAAAAAAATCACCTTGCGGGTACAACTCCAGAACAAGTAAAAACATGAATACTTCCCCTTTATGATGCAAGTGTGAATATTTTTTCATGCAGGAAAACGTAATTGTGTAGCAGAGATTGAATTTGCCCAGATGTTCTCATTCTCTTTTCCATGCCAAGTTATTTCCATCTTCCCAACATTTCCAAAAATCGTTTAGTGAACCATAGCATCATGTAAAAAAAAACATTCAAAAAGCAAGACTAGCTGTACAGGACTTCATGATGAGATTAAAAGTGAAGCACCTTGAATTAAAAAAAAAAACGAATGGGAAAGACCCAGACCAAGATCATGAGCATAACCATGTCATTCCATCTGGGACACAGAGGTAAAGAAGATCCAGAACTGTAACTGTAAACAATCTCAATATTGCTGGATACACTTCAGAATACAAATTTCTTCACTTCAGAATGAACAATTTAAGTGCTCGACAATATGAAATAAAATTTGAGCCCAGTCAAGACTCAAGACCAGGGTTGATAATTGCACTGGAAAACTTGACTGCCCAGTCACTAGAGCTATTTGTCTTAACATTTTCCCCAACATAAAAATTGGAATGCCTCCAAACCAGGGGTGTTAATCACAATCCAATTTTCAATTGCGCAATCAAAATTGCTATTTGCTTGACAAGTCTTAGTACAATCAAAATTGCAATCACTTCTACACATTGAAATTATTTCACAATCAAAATTGCTTTGAAATTAAAACTTTTTTCACTATCAAAATTGCAAGTTTATCACAATCTTACAAATTCATCTCCAAAAATTGTAATTCAATTTTACTCATAGTTTTTCAGTGCAATTGCAGGCCTTAATATGGAAATCAATAGGATTTCCGTAGTTTAAACCTTCAAAATGTATGAAAAATGATAGAGTAGAAGAGAATTTTTTTGTCTAATTCCAATATACCACCAATTTTTTTTATCAGTGAATAACTCCAGCATACAGACATTATACAAATTGATATGTCCTTCATAAATCTTCAAGGTTATCCTGCAATAAGATTGTTGTCCGTAGACCAAGGTAAATAAAAATATGAGTTTGAAAAAATATCTCTTCAGTATATTTTCAAGTCAAAAATATTCAATTTTTTCAATCACACAAAAATATATAAAGATATGGAGATGCAAAGAGAGTCTTGCTAAATCATTATGCAAGTCTCTCTGAGAAATAACCGCAAACAACTCTAGATTAATTATGAGAAAATATACAGCAAAGAAGATATATCTATACCTTCTGGCAATGCACAGTATATGGGTGAGATATTCGCCTAGATTGAGGAACTGCGGGTTCCTTGAACACTAATGAATATATATATATACATCCGGGTATATATATATAAATACAAAATATATTTAATAAATACACTTTTACCCATAAAAGAGGGTTCTTCCTAAATTGGCAAGTTCTTCAGAAAGAGGATGGTTGTATGCCACTGTCAACAAATAGCTGATTCTATTGAGGAAACCAACATGAACGGGCATCACGCATTAATGTGGGCTGATGCGTAAGAGGGGAACCAAAACAAGAAGGAACAACTGCAAGGAACCAAAAACCTTGTAGAAGAGATTTCAACCCAAATAAGAGAGAAAAAGAGAATAAAGAAGGAAATCAGTTTCTGGGTTACAAGATGTTATCCCAAATTGGCAAAAGAATTGATTAGACACTTTAGTAAACATCTTTCTTTACTAAACGATTAATCTAAAATATTGACTTTCCAGGATAAGCTTTTTGTTGAGAAGAATTCCAGTCTTTATGGCCAGGGAAAAGTGAATCTAGACTTCTCGATAAAGTGAATATGTATATTTCAATAAGACTTCAGCAAACAAGAGTCACACCGGCAATGAATACTGTCATACAAACTTTGGGGTACTTTTATAGATTCAAAAGAAACCAGATGCGCTTGCACAACCAAACGGGGCAACAGAAAGGGGACTGGGCTAACGACCAGGAACCAGACAATGCATCTAGGACACTTGATGTCCTTGTCTGCTTTGGAGCAGCGAGTTGCTAGGTGGAGATTGCTAACCCAGAGAGCAATATTATCTACATTTCATAGGACACTCATATTTTTGTGACAAACTCACTCTGGACAAATTTGAATGAAGAGTTCCACCTTTTCAAAGTCAATTTCAAACAAGTTTTAAAACAAGTGCAGAATATCACAAATGAACTCAAAAATTTATGTTATTCGATTGTTTGACATGCCTGGGCATCAATTCCCATGTGGCACACTCAACGCACCCATTTTTCTGAGAAATTGGGAGATATTTTGCCTCACACACATTTTGTGGGGCACCCAAGCTCAGGAATTCACACAGATGCTGCAGAGTTCATCCAGTCCAATCAAGACTGGAATGGGGCAAAAAGTCACACACTTGAATGAAAACAAGTCTCAGGACTTGATTCCCCCCTTCCTGAGACATGGAAAATGAGTTCAGAGCTCATTTCTGTCTATTTTTTTGAAAGGAGCAACACCTCTGCAATTGTGAGTGTTGAAGGTTTCTCTCTTGAGTGTTTTCAGTGCCTGACAGTTGTAATAATGCTCTCATTTTATTTTCAATAGTTTTTTGCGATTTTGGCCCGAATTGGGAAAGAAAAAAGGGCTCTTCAAAAAGATCAATGCTCAGCAGTTCCTTACAAGGATAGCACGCAACGTGCTCAACGGGGACGAAAAACTGTGGCCTTCAAGACCCAGCAAACAACTGAAGACGTCCCAGGACAGGTT
This sequence comes from Notodromas monacha, assembly GCA_905338405.1. NCBI lineage: Eukaryota > Metazoa > Arthropoda > Ostracoda > Podocopida > Cyprididae > Notodromas > Notodromas monacha. The sequence continues at coordinate 15,418 of CAJPEX010003504.1, forward strand.
AGAAGTGAGTATGTGCACCAAATCTCAGGACAAATAAAAAAAAGGGTTTTTTCACCCTGATAGCAGCAACATCTGTACTCATGATGGTAAGTGACCAAACTAAAAATGTGCTATAAAACACAAGGTTTCATACCTTTTCAGTGTGTATTGCAGATCTTGAGTGGGGAATTGGAGACTTGTAGTGTCATCATGAACAGGCTTGTGTGTGACAACATCTGCAATGTCAGAAAGCCAGGGAGGTCTGGACATTAAGTGGATTTTCAAAGGACAAGGCTGGACCCACACTGTGACAGGTACAAAGGGCTCAAGGTTGGTAGTTTTCCATTTTCTTCTCTCGATTTTGATTCTAAAAAATAAGAACTAATTAGATTCAATATTTTCAGGCTGTAAGGCTGTTTTCAAGGACATTCCGCAGAGGAAAGATTCAAGGGATGGAAGAGATTGTGCAGCCCTGGGGGCTGTGTTTCTTCAAATATGATAGTAAGTCCCTTCTTCCTACCTCTTTTCTGAAGAGAAACTAATGGCAACCTGTATTATTCTTGCAGGAAAGGAACAAACTCAGGGTCAACAAGAAGCAGTCCTGCAGCAAAATTAAACAGCAGATGGAACAACTGAGGAAAGGAAAACAACAACCTCTATCCCTTGAAGGACATCAGCCCTTGTGACCTCTCCAATGCCATCATTTGTACCTGACCTGGGTTTAACTTGGAGAACCACTCTGGCTCAGCCTCAGCCTTCGATATCAACATCACCTTCAGCCAGGGTTTCCTTCATTCCCTCCAGCTCTCCAGCAACTTCAGTTAATCCCTCATCAACCAGTGCTTGGATGATGGAGACCACAGGGAGACCAGTGTCCATGCCTGTGGATGTTGATGCTATCTCAGCAGAGGATTGGGTGTTGGAGGACCCTTTGGGAGCTTGGGTTCCACTCATGGTTCCCACTCTTTCTTCTCCACCACAGTCCATGGTAGGAAATCTTTCTGACATCCTAAACAAGTGGAGAGACTTTGAAGCAGTGAACATTTCCGCTAAGAGACCAGACGGGTCCATTGTTCATGCTGAGATTTCTTCACTTGTTTTGGGGATTTTGGCTTGGTTGGGTGGTGTGCTAGGGGTCAGTTCACCTCTGGTAGCTGAACTTATCTTCTGTTGCCGTAAAATTAAGTGCAAGGTGTGTAGACTAAACAGAATAGCAATTGTGATTCTGGGTTTTAACCTTGGTTTGGGTGTTTGCTTTGGTTGTTTTGTTTTGCGGGTCAGAACGAGGAGGAGTCTAATCAGGATAAAGATAAAAGGGAAAGAGAAACTCGTTCATTTCCTAATCCAACCTTTGTGGAAGAAATGGAGATGGACAATTTACCCTCGCTTGCAACCATTTGACCTCTAATGGCCTCTTTCTGTAAGCATGAGCTTTCTGCTATTTTTTGTTTTGTGCTTGATGTTTTTTGTTCTCAGGTCCTTCCAGAGGGCCTTGATGCAGCGGAGGTCTGTGCGCAGCTGGGGTGGCACCTGCTGCGTGCTTGGGCGCCCAGGAAGATGCATTCTAGGAGGGCCAGGACAATTCCCAGGACTCCAGTGCCATGGCCTGGACCAGTTACCATCAGTCTCGACAGTTTCAAAACTGTTGGGGACATTATTTAGCATGCGCATTATAGTTATTTTTGGGCGTTTAGGAAGAGATGTTAGATAAGAGGACAATAATAAAACTGTTCTCTTGAATTGGTTGTTTTCTTCACTATTTTGTTTTTCCTCTCCACAGCTTTTCTTTTCAGCACAGTACAGGACAACTCTTCACCAGCTTTTCATCCATCATCAGTAGCAATAGCAGGAGTAAACAAGCATCAGTACAAGGAGTAAAACTTTAGAGTAAAGATCTCCTACATTCTTGTAAGAACACTTGAAGATTTCAACACTACAAACAACAGGATAGGCATAATAGATGTACCAAAGCATTCACAGGTATCTGCACTCAAGTTCAGCCATCATCAAACATTGAAAAAATTGCCATGAAATACATACCATGCATATATATATGAGATACATGCATAAGGCATAATGTACCAAATATACTGTAAGATTTGTGGTTTCACATTCATTCATTCAGGCATTGTAAAAAAGAGTGAGCATATAAGACCAAGATGGGCCATCTGTTTTCCTGCAAGGGGGTGACTTTCTAGTTTCTACTTGATGGCCAGTAAGCCAGTAGAGGCACTGATCTGTAATCTAGGGTATTGTGGTGCAGCTGGAGCACTTTGGGAATGTACTAGTTCAATGCTGGTTCCTTATAAGAGGTTCATGTTGTGCCTGTGTTGTCTTAAAATAACATACCCGATCTTTGCAAAACACAGTTAAGCAATACTCAACAATATGATTGATAAGAGAACAGAGACAACCAGATAGATATATCCATGATCTCTAAAGTGGATTTGTAATTCACTGATTTCTTCTGCCACTGAACTTCTAGTCTTGAAAGCAGGAATTTCTTCTACTGCATTGATTTCTACATTTTCCAGCTTGGGCAGGACATCTTTAAATGGACTGTTTACTAGAGTATATCTGCAGTTCTCAATAAACTTAATGATTCCGGAGCATGGAAGCTCCTATGAATTTTCAGACGCAGGTACAGTTTTTTCCTCATTCTCAGCACAATACTGAGTTATTCTCTCTTTTCAGTATCTATGTAAGCAAATTTGTCTTGGTCCAGCTGCACCACCATATTTTCTGGTCTTACAATTAACCTTAGGTCACAAGATAGTCTAACCATCTCGTCATTTGCTCCCTGTCGAATTTGTTTGACACACTCACTTGCTGGTCTTACCAGTAGGTGTCCAGCTCTGCATATTTCACATCCAGACTGTCCAACTCTGCCTACACAGCTGGGCAATTCTGATCCATAGGCTGCATAAAATTGGGATCCGCGTTTCATTAGGAAAGGATGTTTCACTTCTGCCTCCATCCACTTGGGGTGACCCTGAATAGGTTTCTCTTGCTACCAGAATCGTATGAACTTGAGAGAGGTAAATCACTTTGTCTGGGGCCAATACAGGGACAATAGTCATGGTTTGAAACTTGCACATGCTATTTTTCTCTTGCAATTTGTCTCCATCAAATGTGCCAAGAGTCACTGGATTAGATTTAATCATTTGATATAAATCCAAATTGGTGACCTTGGTCTTTGCGTATTTAGGTTCTGTCAAAATTTCCTTTAGGACGGTTTCTATTTTGTCTAGATCAAACAAATGGTTTGGAAGAACAAACTGCTGTACTCTTCCTATGTCATCTTGAATTGTTCCAACCAAAGTGGTTAATTGCCCAAGTTCTGAACCCAACAGCAGAGTTTTCATCCAAAACGCATCTCCACTTTTGTTGGTTAGTTTAATTCCATCAAGCAAGGAATCAAACACCGTTTTGTGGCTGTAATCATTAAACACCACTAATGTTGATGGGCGAACAAATGCTCTTTTCTCAGAAACTTGCTATTTTGAAATGGGTGAAATTCAGTAAGGGCCAGCAACCTCTAGTCGCCGCCCCCTTCCCTATTTCTGTTTTGGGGCGCACAGCGTCCTTGACTCTTGAAGTGCCCACCGGCCATGTTAACCGGCAGGCTAGCCAGAGAGCTCAGTCTTGTACGAACCGCAAACCTGAAAAGAACTCCTTTTTGAAACCCTGAATCTCCCCTGAGTTATCACGCGCACCAAGTGTTGTTTGCACTGACCTTCTACTTGTTTAAGCTCAATCCAAACGTGAAATAAAACCCCCTCTGTGGATAGTCTCCCAAATCTGGTGTTTTATATTCATAGATTGATTGTTGCTCTTACTGGGCACTCCCCCTGGCCATCACGCTCAATGGATTGCTCATTTTTTCTGGCTTCCGCGCCATCCAACCATGCACCAAAAAACCCGCCTGCGCAATTGGCGAGCTCTCATATATCAACAGGTCCAAGCCCAAACGCGCCATTCTCACTGCCCTTCTCGTGCAATTTCACGACAACATCTTTCAATGGAGTGGCAGTCCTGGTCTCTTCCCTCAATACGTAGCCCACCTTCCAATGAATGAAGATAACTCACCCATGGCCAAAAACTTCCGCCAATGTTAAGATAAGCAAAATCTGCTCCACACCATTCTTGAAAACTACAAAACCACCGGCATTCTCGAGCCAGCTCACTCACCATACAGCTCCCCAGCATTCTCAACCCCGAAAAATTGCTCTGACCCAGATGCGCCCGCTATGAAAAAGTGGCGCCTAGTCGAAGACTATCGCAAAGTCAATAAATTGCTAAAACCCGATAACTACCCAATGCCCGTCATTCACGACCTTCTAGATGTTCTTGCCCGTCAAAATGCCTTTTTCTGCACCCTAGACCTCCACTCCAGTTTCCACCACATTCCCCTTGCTCAGGCAGACCGTCAAAAAACTGCCTTCATGACTCCCTTGGGCCAGCTGCAATACACCATTCTCCCTTACGGATTAAAAACAGTCCCCGCTATCTTCCAACTCACAATGGAAACTATCTTAAGAGATCACCTTTACAATGAGTGTCTAGTATACTTCAACGATATAATTGTCTTTGGTCCCACCTTTCACCAAGTCACAAAAAATCTCGCCATGGTTCTTGACACCCTCTGTAACGCAGGCGCCGTAATAGATATCACCAAATCTCGCTTTCTTGCAAAATCAATAAACTTTCTTGGGTACATCATAGACCAAACCAGTACTCGCCCGGCAGAATCCCATCTCAAAGCTATCAAAAATGTCCCCCTCCCCCAAACTATGAAGCAGCTGCAACGCTTCATCAGCCTCGCTACTTATCTCATGGTGCACGTCCCTACCAATTTTGCAAACCATGAAAAAATCCTCCACAACACCATCCCCCAGGAACCCTCATTAAAGCTCACCTGGTCCCCAGAAGCAATGCAAAGTTTTCACGGCCTTAAAGATGCTATTGCCCAAGCAGCACGTCTTGAATGGTTTGATCCCAAAGCTGCCACAGAAATTCATTGCAATGCATCTGCATCCTGCCTGTGTGCCATTCTTGTCCAAAGCGACAACCAAAATCACCCTCATATCATCAAATATGCCAGCCACGTCCTCACTGACCCAGAAACCCAATATTCAAACACACAACGCGAACTCTTAGCGGCCTTCTTGGCAGTCACTAAAAAATTCAGGCATTACCTCAAACACCGCCCGTTCAAGAAATTTACTGATCACAAAGCCCTTCTCGGCGATCTGAAAGACACACACCTCCTGCCCTTGCTCCTCAAATTAGAATATTTTAACTATACATTCATCTATCGGCCTGGCAACCGCCTTGCAGGTCCCGACGCGCTCAGTCGAATCACCCTCAACGCTCTCAAAGTCATCGAATCTCCTACAACTTCTCAGGATATTCTCACCACATATCATGACAAGATGGGACACGCCAATTGGCGCAAACTTTACCAAGTTCTCAAATGCCACTTCTCCTGGCCCAAACTCCAACAATCCATCTGGGAATTTGTACAAAAATGCCCTGCATGCCTCGCGTTTAACTTTAACACAAAGCCCACCAGCACAAAAATCTCACCCATCCTCTCTACAGAACGCCACCAGCGCCTGGCAATTGACTTTTGGGGACCGCTCACCCTCACACCAGCGCAAAACTGCTACGCCATAGTCGCAATTGACCATTTTTCAAAATTCATCATCTCCAGACCAGTTAAAAAAGCAGACGCTAATACTCTCTGCGCATTTCTCTCCGACGTCTTTTCTCAGATTGGCACCTGCAACCTGATCCATTCAGACCTTGCCACAGTCTTCTTCTCTCACGCATACAAAAGGTTCATCCGCACTAACCAAATTGAGGTGCACATTGCCCAGCCATCTCACCCTGAAGGTAATGGTTGTTGCGAACGGGCGATCAAAACCCTCAACCAAATCATTGCTAAAATCACAACAGCACCTAATGCATGGGACAATTTTCTTGAACAAGCTACACGTTCTTACAATTACACTCCTCATTCCACCACCAACCTCTCCCCTCTCAACCTCTTCAAAAAATGCTCCATCCCATTCCCTGCAGACATCACCTTCGAAATTCAGCCTCCTGATATCTCTCAAGAATTGGCCAATGTCCAAGCGCACGTTAAAAAACAACGCAAAGCCTTTTGCAACACCACTAACCACACCCAATACGAACCCTTCTCAATCGGCCAAAATACTGTATCACTATTCTCCCCCACCTCCCAACCACGCTCCGCCACGCCGCACACCGGCACTTTCTCCCCAAGAGACTCAGGCCATTCTCAGTAAGAAAAAACCTTGGTCAAGGCAAGTACATCCTTGATACCCCTACTGGCCCCTGCATCTTGCATGCCTGGGAAATGCAACCCTATAACGGCTGCACCATGCCTCCTTCCTCCTCCCAAACTCACAATCTCAAACAAGCACAAGATCACCTACTAAACAATTCTGCCTTCTCTACAGAGTCCTCCAGTGACCGGGTCAGCACGCCCCAACCATGCTCGGGCACACAGCCCAGCCCCGCCATCCGAAGCTCAACTACCGAGTCCTCCCCTGTCATGGACCTTGACTGTGACGACCAGTGCCTCCTTGATGCAGAAGATGCGCTCTTACTCGAAGAAACCGCCACTCTTGCAGCCATCTACATCTTTGATGAAGACCAACTCCTTGCTAACCCGCCAGGAGCTGAAGAGGACATCACCAATGTCATCCTTTAAATTGCGCAAACTTTTTGTATTAAAAACCCCCTTTGGTATTGCCCCATTTTGACCGCAAAAATTAATTTGCAAGCAATGCATGCATGATCGTCCTCTGACTCCCCCAGCATTCATTCCGGGGGGGGGGGGGAGTAAGGGCCAGCGACCTCTAGTCACCACCCCCTTCCCTATTTCTCAGTTTTGGCGCACACAGCATCCTTGACTCTTGGAGCGCCCGCCGGCCATGACAACTGGCAGGCTAGCCAGAGAGCTCAGTCTTGTACGAAACGCAAACCTGAAAAGAACTCCTTTTCAAAACCCTGAATCTCCCCTGAGTTATCACGCGCACCGAGTGTTGTTTGCACCAACCTTCTACTTGTTTGAGCTCAATCCGAACATGAAATAAAACCCCCTCTGTGTATAGTCTCCCAAATCTGGTGTTTTATATTCATAGATCGATTGTTGCTCTTACTATTCCACACTGGACAATAGGCAATATGTTACCAGCTTTAGAAGGTACATTAATAGCACGAGAAGCCAAATTGGCTAGACTAACAAGTAAGGCAATATGTTACCAGCTTTAGAAGGTACATTAATAGCACGAGAAGCCAAACTGGCTAGACTAACGTCCACTATCTTGATCTTATGTGCAAGTAGATCCACAGCTACTTTTCCTGGGGTGGTCAGCTTTACGTCACCTCTCTCCACTTCATCAGAGACATCTTTTACAAAATTTTGGATCTCCTGTCTGACATCTTTGAGGAGGTGGTAGAACTTTCCCATATGAAAGGTAGACTCTAAAGTCCAGAAGGTTGTGGGGATGTACATTTGGTTCATTGCGTCTATGGTGACACCTACGTTCCCTGGGAAATTACGGATTGGGGATATCTTGTCAAGCCAGTTACTTTTAGACAATATTCCATGATCTTCTGGAATTTCTTGAATTAGGAGGCTTGAAATTGGCTTTGAAACCCATGAAATCAATGAGCACACAAATAAGAAATGGTATGTGTTCATTTTTAGGCTTGCTATCACGTTAGCCTCAGGGACACAACTGCACAGCATGTTTTCCAGTACTTCCCTTGGTACTGAGCTTGCCCTTGCCTCTGCACATGTGTGTGCTGGAATGATGTTATCAGCATCAATGCCGCTCAACATGCGTGGTCTTACTTCTCTTTCTTTGCTTCTTTGTTTTGCTTCCTTTTTCCGTTCCTTTTTTTTCTGGCTCTTTGACTTTTCCATACTGGGTGGAGAGATTGCGGAAGCTCCTTGGTCTGGAGTCCTTGTCAGCAGCATCTGTGATCTTCTTGGGGTGCTAGACAATCCTGGCGGGGCAAGGACGCTGTCAGTGACCGAGGCAAGGCTGTCTTGATTCTTTCATTCTCATTAGATCCAGATCTGGCGGAGAAGACCTTGCCGATTTTGGAGGTCACCTTAGAAAGAAAAGACTTATTTGATTTTTGGCTTTTGGGGGTAGCCGGAATAATAGTTTTGTTAGAATATTCTGGTGATTTGTATGAATCACTGTCAGCTACTGCTTTGGAATCTACTCTAGGCTCTGGAGAATGTGTAGGGGTTCCATAGAACATCAAGTCAGGAGCAGAGACTTCTAATTCAATGGATTGATTCTTATCATCTTCAGCATTTTCCTGTCTCCTCATCTCCATTCTAAATGGCGGCGGTTACGTTAACAGCAGTTGCATCAGGTGTTTCATTGGTAAGAGTTGAGTCAGCATTGAAAGCATCGTCTTTGGGACTTGACAGTAAAACAACATCAGCTTTTTTGAGGCTAGGTGGAATCTTTGGGGAATGCGTGCTTGGGGTTATTTTTCTTTCAACTTCATTGAATTTGTCATCTTCCATCTTGATGTCTACAATATGTGGGACATTCTGACTATCTTGGGATTGAAAGGGTCTAATGTAGCTGGAATGAACTACATCTGTCAGTTCAGGATGTTTATTGTCCTGAATACGTACCACAACAGGGTTAACAACTTCCAATATTGTGTATGGCCCTTTATATTTTGTGCTCCAGTTTTTTCCAAAAAAAGTGAGGGGGTGTTGTCTTAACCATACTTTATCACCAATATCGTAAGCTTTCCATATCCTATGTAGGTTCAATTGTTCCAGATACAAAGCTTGTCCTTTTGTAATGGCCTTTTGGGCATATTCCTTCAAGGATTCTAGTTTTTCCTTTTTCACCTCATAGTAATCCCGTATGCTTTGGAACTGTTCAAAGTTTCATAGGCTTGAAAGCCAATTTCTCCTTGGTTGCATTCCAGTTATGATTTCAAACGGGGAGGCTTGAACAGCTTTGTGTTTGTAACTATTGTGGACCCATGCTGCTAATTTTAATAGTTCATCCCAAGTACTTCAATTGTCAGGATCTAAATACATGGCTAAGTATGCGTGGAGTTTGTGGTGTGACCATTTGTTTTGGCCATTACCTTGAGGTTGATATGCTGTTGTGGTGTTGGCTCTTGCTCCCAGAAAACTAGCCATATCACAAAACGCACTACTTACAAAGTTTGTTCCTCAATCTGTCAAAATTCTCTTTGGAGCACCAAACAAGCAAACCCAATTGGTCAAGAAATGTCTTGCCGTTGTTTGTGCGGAGGCATCTTTCATTGCTGAAAAGACAATCCAACGCAACAATCAATCTTGTATTACTAAGATATATTGGTTACCTCGTCTTTGGCTAATTGGAACAGGCCCCACAACATCCACACTAACATCTTCAAAACAATTTCTGGGTATGCCTGTACTAAGATATGGGGTTTTATGGGCATACTGTTTTGTCTTTTGACACTCAGGGCATGTTTTCACGTAGGCCATGACGTCCTTTTTGACATTAGGCCATGTGAATTCCTCCCAAATGGCAAAAACAGTTTTATCTATCCCAAAATGGCCCATTGATGGCGGGTCATGAAAACTACAAATTATCTTATCTCGAAGTGAGAGGGGAACCCAAACACGCTGTCCCTGGGAAGTCTTTTCCATCAATATTCCATTTCGCAAACTAAATTCAGCTCCAAAAGGGATTTTCTGTTTCAGTGAAGCTGTAGCCCTTTGTAACAGCATCCTGGAAATTAAGGAGTCAAATTAGTTTCCAGTAAGGTAGGTGAAAGGTAGGCACACAGTTTTTTCCTTTGCTGTCAGGAGGAAAACGACTTAGTGCGTCAGCATGGGGTATGGATAACCCCTTCTTATACTCCACACAATATTCATATTTGTTAAGTTACATAAACCAAGCAATGGCTCTGCAGCTAACGCTTTGTCTCTGAGAACTTGAATAGGGTATTGCTATGTGATCCATACAAATCACAAAAGGATGACCCCATAAATATGAACGGAACTGAGATATCCCGTAATAAACTACGAGCAATTCATGATCAGTGTAAGGATATCGAGATTCAGCATCCTTTAGGGTTTGACTGGCACATCCAATCAATACTTCCCTTTTCCCTGGTTTCTGTGTTAGGACAGCACCAACAGCAATTGCTGAAGCATCAGTAGTTAGTAAAGATTCATGGTCAAAATCAGGGGAGGAAAGAATAGGAGATGATAGTAAACATTTCTTCAGATATTCTACAGCTTCCTGTTGGATTTTCTGCCATTTGAATTCAGTATCCTTTTTCAGGAGTAAGTACAAAGGCTTTGCCTTAAGAGCAAAATTCTGAATGTATGCCCTGAAATACCCAACTAAACCCAAAAATGCTTAGACACCCTTGACATCTGTCAGGGTGGGAAAATTCTGAATTGCTTATATTTTTGTCTGGTTGACTCATATACCTGTCTCAGAGGCAAACCTAAACGGACAGAGGAACTAACTTCCTCAGTAGCATATTTCGCGATATGGCTAGATTCATTGGGGCTCAAGCAACTACAACTACTGCCTACCGCCCCCAAGGAAATGGACAAAATGAAAGGGCACACCGCGAACTACACAAATATTTGGCATATCTGGATCCCGGAAATCAACAGACTCGGGATGAATTACTCAAGTTTGCTGCTTGGGTTCATAACTTGTCAAAACACAAGGCTCTTCAAGCCTCGCCATTCGAAGTGGTAACTGGCATGAAGCCAAGAAACTATTGGGTTCCGCTATACATGGACAAAAGCCAACTCGATGAGATTCAATCTGAAAGCAGAGAAGAAGAATTTTCATCCATCAGAAAAAGAGCCCAAGAAGCAATCAGAAGGAACCAGGCCTCCTATTTAGATAGAATAAACATCCATAAGAAGGGAGTAACCTATCAATCTGGAGACAAAGTATGGATACGTCGACACGACAGTGCCACATTTGTGGGAAGAAAATGGTCGCCCAAATACAAGGGACCATATACGGTAATCAAGTCTGTTGATCCCGTAGTGATCAGAGTACAGGATGATAATAATCCTGATTGGACTGATGTGATACACGTTAGTTATTTAAGACCCTACGTAATCAGGAGAGCTTCACCAGTACCATCACCAACACCCTCTCAAGAAAAGGAGATGATAGAAATATTAGGAGATGATGACGACAATGATCAAGAGATTCTTAAGTTTATTTCTAATCTAGACGATACAAGAAATTGGGAGACGAACGAAGAAACAGTCAGCGATTTAGGAGAACCCACCAAAGAAAAGGCTAATACTCGATGAAAACGATTGGTTCAAAAATACACAAACATCCTGTCAACCAACAGCAATTAAAAACCATACTTAAACAACAAGGAAAAAGGGGCCAACAAAATGAGTCAGTTGAGGATACCTCTGAAGAAGAGTCCTTTGTGTCTGTACCCGATCTGGATGAAACAATTGTGGTAAAAACCCCAGAAAAGAAAACGGGGATATTCCAAAAGACGAAAGAAATATTGACTGAAGTTACAGATGAATTTGGGAAGTATTTTAGTAATGAAAATGATACGCTCCCTAGTTTATCCAAAACCGTCTTGGAACAAGGAATGCCACCCGCATCCAGTACTCCCAAACTATTGGAAAAACTTTCTACTCCAGCTAGAGAAGCCTTGAATACTGACGCACCCGCCTCTCAAGCCAAACAAGAAGAAGGGGCTACAGCCCTAACACCCAGGCAATTAAAAAACAAAGAGAGGTGGAAAAAGTTCAAGGAAAAACGGAAAAGCACCCCTAGGAGCAAGAAAAAGAAAAGGAAAGATTTAAACGAAACCATCATAGAGGAAGAAAATCCAGTAGAAGAAGCAGATGTTCAACCGAGTGAGACAGAGCAGACGCCCGAAGCGACAGAGCAGGAAGGAGAGAAGGACGTAATGGACCGCCCCTCCCTTTGGCACCTGAACCCGGAAAATATATTACCAACAAGGACACGTAGGCGAGAGCAACCAGCTTTTATACATCAACCTCTGACTAGGCAACAAGCCCGAATAGTTGAAGCAATGGAAAAAGCCAAGGCCTCACCCAATGAGGAAAGAGGACGAGGAAGAGGAAAATAAAATACGCATATTTTCTCACCCTGCCTTCCTACGTATATTTTCAAGTTCAGTCTCCATTGAACGATCACAAGAACAACAACCGGTTGAATAATTGAAAAAAAATGGAAGTGTATAGAAATCTTTGGATCCTGTGTATGTGTATATTATTCTCGATAGTGTCTTCCCTCACAATACAAGAGATCCCCGCAAACGACAAAGGAACTTCATCTAATCTTAATCGATTTGATAAGGTCTCCCCAATTAGAAACTTCCCTGGAAGTGTTGGTGTCGTAATGGAAGAGATGTATCCTGTCTGTGTGCCCAGCAACTATTGGACTTCAGAATCTTCAATAGATATAGCAGAATTTGTGGAAAAATCTGAAGAGATCATCAACAAGGTTTCCAAGTATGCAGAACAGGACAAAGACGTAAAGGAAAATTTTGTGAGAGATGCAACTTTTAGTATCATGAAAACCAAATATCAAATATTTGAAGACCAAATAAAAAGCCTGAAATATCGTATGAAAACAGAACCAAGAAACTTTCCAACAGATGCTCTGTACATGGGAATGATCCCTGTAATACATCGAAGAAAGGACGAAGTGACCAGTACTGTAATTCAACAGAAGCAAGTACAACTCCTAACGTCCTTAAATTTCCATGCAAAAACAAGCAAGGTTCTGAAAACGGCTTCAAAATTGGCTAACAATCTAATTTACGATCGAAGAAACACTACTGAGCAATGGTTCATACTACTCAGTTTGGGATTAGAGTTAACTCAAGCATCTGATACAGTAAATTTAATGCTGCAAGACATTGACAGGGTACACCGTTTCCATTATCCCAGTAATTTATATTACGAAGATTATGTGGATATTGCATTGAAAAAGATCATTGAGGCTGAGAACAAGCCCCCAATATACATAACCCCTATCCAAGAGCTATTGACTCTGTTAAAGTCCCATC
>CAJPEX010003505.1:0-28513 GCA_905338405.1 Notodromas monacha
CATTCTGGAAGGATCAAGATGGATTGATCCTCTAAAGTGCGCCGTATATCCTTGCTAGGTCTTACCCAGTGAACAGATTGAGAGTTTTCCGGTATTGTACATGTGCTGACTGGATAAATTTGGAAAAATGCCTCTTTTAGTCCTTTGATCTTATGCACTTCCTTTTGGAGGTGAAAACCTTTATCTCTTTCTGCAAAGAAAGGGATACACACTCTGGACATAAATAATCATTTCTTTCTGAAGTTTATTCTGGTATTTTCAGCCTTGAGCACATTGTGTCCTAGAATACTGTCAAAGGCTTGATCTGCAATCTCCGTTATTAGTAAAGTTGCCTGGGCAAGGAGTAAGTCCTTGAACCACAAGATTGCATCTAGGGATCCCCAAATGGGTATTTTTTGATCTTCTATGGCTGGCAATGGTAGACCCAGGAGTGCGTGTGATGGAATCACTAGTTACAAACAAAGGAGAAATTAATGATACCTTGGTTCCCATGTTGATTAGGAATTTGATGGGAACAGCAGTGACAGATGTAGACAATAGAACAACTGGAAGCTTTGGGGATGTGGAAGGTCCTGTCAACAGTTGTTTCCCAACTTGTTGCCTGGGAACTCCTCAACCCCCTCTACCAGCAGGCTGTCCAATTGTTCCTGGGAGTTGAAATGGACTTGGATGCTCCTGTCCATTCTCACCAAATGACTGCTAGTGGGTGATTTTGCACCCTTTTGTCCCTTTCCTTTTTGTCCCTTGCCCTGGCCTCTGGCTCGGCCTGGGCTTGACCATTGGGAATTGGGACTTTTGCTGCAACTTAGGGATTGCCCATCTCAGGATCTCCTTGTCATGCATGGAAGCCCACTGTCCGCTGGGAGAGAGAGCATCAGTCTTCTCCCTTGCGGGGGAGCTAACGCTCTCTGTTCCCCTTGATAGCCACTCACACTGGCTCCAGTCCAAATTTTGCCACATACTCTACATTCACTCAAAAAGTGACCCAGGTGTCCACAATTATAGCAAGTTTGTACCATTTGATTAACATTAGCTTTTGCTGCCAAAGTCCAGAAAACTCTACAAGACTGGGCCATCTGTTGGAACTTTCTGAGTTTCTCAACATTTGTGGTGGCCTCTACTGCTTGATCTGGGTTAACTGGGACAATGCTGAATCTCTTTATAAAGTCAGGTTGCAATCCTGCCATAAAGTGACTCAGCATTATCTCGTCTATCTGGGCCATTTGGCATTCTTGCCTCAAAGTCTCTTTGGCCAACATCTGGTTATCAACTATTTTGGGCTCAGAATTCTTGACTCGTAAAACCTTAATTTTACTTGGGGCTTCCCCCAACATCTCAATTCCAATTTTCTTAATATGAACTGAATAATCTAGGATGCTTTTGAGGTCACCTTGCAATATTTTTTGTAGCTTCAGCATGCCCAAACCCATCAAATCACCACAGTATGCCTTTTTGAGAGCTCTTACTATAATTGGATAAGGTTGGTCTAATAATCCCAGAGTGGAATTATTTAAAAACACTTTTGCTTTTCCCATAACCCTTTGACAAATTATGGATCTCATATGTGCATTGGTAACCTTGCAATCGGCTAGAGCTAGTCAAACTTTGTTCCCCAGTCTTCCCAAGTGCCTCCAGCACCGGAGAACATAGGGATATTAGCCGAAATGTTATTAGCTATATTTTTGTTGCCTTTATAGGCACCAGAATCACGTAAGGTCTTCATGTTAAAAAGACTACCTTGTCCTTAGTTGGGGTATCCAACCAACCTAAAGTAAGTTCTCTTGATTGCAATTGATTTTGAATGCCTAAGGCTTGTTCAACCTTGACTTTTCTCCTTTCCATTTCGTCCTTCAGGTGAGAAGCAAACAATGATAATTGAGTGGTCTCTATGCCAAGCGTACTCTTGTTGAGTGCTGCCAGATTTGGAGTGAGAGACTCTATTATTGAGTTGTAACTTTTCAGCTTGTTGGCTTGGAACTCAATTTCCCTCATTAGCGCAGTTCTTATCTCAACTGGTAGTCTATGCTTGACATCTCTTTCAGCCCTGACTCTGTTATTTTCCAATTGAAGTAACCCCACTAGTTCAGTTAAGTACCCAACCACAGCTTCTGGAGACTTGTTTGCTATTCTTGCCCAATGGACACTGGGGAGTTCATCTACTTTAGGCGTAGGCAACAACATGGTGTTTATTAGGGGTTGGTTGTCCAAAACACTTAGCTCACATAGTCACTCTTAACACTCTCACTTTTGCATGGTGGATCTCTTTTTTCAGTTATGACTAGTGATTCTCAGTTAACTTTTCTCTCAACTGGGTAAAATCTTTATTGCACAAGTCTTGTACACAACTCGTGGGTGAGAATTTTAATTTGTTGATCTGTAATTCAACAGTTTAACTTTCTTCAAAAGCACTCTTACCTCAGTCTGTCTTTTTCTTCTTCAACTTTTTTCACTAGCATTTGTGTCACCTGTAAGAATTACTACACTTGGTGCACTTTCAATGCAGCAACTCTAGGGATCCATCCCCCCCAAAAAAAACTATAGCTGTGCCAAATTTGTTATCCAAAATTATGATACCAAAGAATGTGATCAACAATGATCAGTTGTTGATAACTGCTTCTTGTAATTAGAGGAAAGAAATTGGAGATTGGAATTGTTTTCCGTGACTTCCAAAGGAAACACAAATGTTACTCAATGAGAGTGTTTCAAATGTTATTTTATTATATCTTCACACACAGTCAATACAGTACAATGCTACAAAGCAAAGCAGTGTGGATTTGGTGTTTGGACAGACTCTGGTGCGGTAAACGTAACTCAACATAAAATGCACCTGTATATATAGCTTTGGTTGGCCAAGCTTGAAGAACATGCATAAAAACTGATTTGGATCAGGGACATCACTTTGTTTATATAAAGGGAGGAAGCATGATCATGGTTTGGAAAGTATTCCATCAACAACAGGAATGAGAAATATAATTGCTAGCACACCATGCACAGCCAAGCATAGCAGAAATACATTAGCTTAAAAGGGTCATGCAGAAAGTTAGGGGTGTTGTGGTCATTATTATGACTACACAGCCTTGATTGAGGAGGAAACCTTCATCTCTTCCCTCTCTTGTTTTCTCTTGGACATGCAGTATGTTGTAGTTCCTGCATTTGCCAGGACTAGCTCTGTACATACAGTACATGGTTCTCAAACTTGTTGAATTACTGCTACTGAAGCAAACAGACTGCCTATTGGTGGAACTTGCAACCTGCATGGGACGCTTAAGCTGCGTCCATGACCCAGATTCAATGGCACCTTTGTGAATGACTCCCACCCTCCCTTTTTATAGCAAAAAGAGGCTTGCGAGTCACTTGGTTGGGGTCTGAATCCTGGCACTTCAGTGCCGTCGCGTCTGTCGAACACGACACTTCTGCATTCTCTTAAATTTAATTGGTGCATCAGAATATACAAATTTTGGTTACAAAATGAGTTGGTAACATTGTCTAGCCTGAATCCAATAGTACACCAAACAAAATGTACCCGTAACAAAGATGACGTGTAATAAAAATGAAACATAACAAGAAATCTTTGTAACAAAAAGTGCTGTAACAAAAAGTCGGTAACAAAACATTTGGTAACAAATGTGTCCTTGTAACGAAAAGGCGCATCTACGAAAGGCCCGTAACAAAAGGTCGGTAAACCGGTTTGGAAAGTATTCCATCAACAACAGGAATGGGAAATATAATTGCTAGCACACCATGCACAGCCAAGCATAGCAGAAATACATTAGCTTAAAAGGGTCATGCAGAAAGTTGGGGGTGTTGTGGTTGTTATTATGACTACACAGCCTTGATTGAGGAGGAAACCTTCATCTGTTCCCTCTCTTGTTTTCTCTTGGACATGCAGTATGTTGTAGTTCCTGCATTTGCCAGGACTAGCTCTGTACATACAGTACATGGTTCTCAAACTTGTTGAATTACTGCCACTGAAGCAAACAGACTGCCTATTGGTGGAACTTGCAACCTGCATGGGACGCTTAAGCTGCGTCCATGACCCAGATTTAATGGCACCTTTGTGAATGACTCCCACCCTCCCTTTTTATAGCAAAAAGAGGCTTGCGAGTCACTTGGTTGGGGTCTGAATCCTGGCACTTCAGTGCCGTCGCGTCTGTCGAACACGACACTTCTGCCTTTTCTTGTCCGTCCAACTCGTAGTATCCAAAGAAAGCGAGTGTCTTCCATCGCCCCTTTTTTCCCCTTAGTTACTGTTATTAGATTCTGGAGACGAGGATGCAACTTTTAATGTGCGTCTTTCGGTCGAAGCCTCATCTACAGCAGTTGCATGAGCTTAATCATTTTCATGCTGAAAAATATTCTGTCCGCAAACAGATCAAGATTTTACGAGACAAACAAGGAACTTGGGAAGAGTATAGAGTGAAGGTGGTGCCTTGCAACTTGACCTCAAGCTGTTCATCTGTCCTAATATTTGACTGGCAAGTTAGCTTGAAGGTTGACTCAAAATTCAAAGTCTGTCCTGCAATTTGACCTCTTTCACCCACTTTTCCAGTGTTTTTATGCAGCTTTTACTCGTTTTTTTTTTTTTTTCTGTGTATCGCAATTCGACCATTTCGAAATTCGACCACAGTCCAGCAACAGAATAAGGTCAAACTGTGAAGTACCACATTAACTTTTCTATATGCTGCTAATTAGCTCCATTGCAAGTAATGAGATCCCCAGCTGTCTACTGATGAGGCAAAGATTAAATAATTCCTTTCGCCGCCTCCCACGAAAAAGTTTTCTCTCTTGCAAGAGTTAATAATCGGTACGCACTGGGCATTTGCATGCAAATACGGTACAGCATTGTATAGGATCCACCAGGAGGTTATTTCAATTGAACTATTTCGTTGTACCGACTAGTAAGGGAAGATGTTTCTATTATGTACTGCACAGAATACCTTTTCGATGAGTTGACACTTCATGTGTCTTCGAAAGCTGCAGAATTTTGCATGAAGATACAGCTTATGGAATTCATATGTGCAGCAAACGCTGGAATAGACGAGCTAAAATCGCGTTCTAAAAAAAAAATGTTTTATCAGGCAGCAGGCGTTGACTGTCTCATCGAAAAGTAAAGGTGGTAGAACACTTCCACATTGTTTTGTCCGCCTTACAATTCAAATGGGGAGAAAATGTGTCCCTGCCGTGAAACATCGTGCTGATGCATCCCATGCAACCCTGAGTTCAATACTGGAATGGTGGCGGCGACCCGTTTTGAAGAGGCATGGATGAAGTGCAGAAGTGCATAGTTGTGAATGGCTGGTTGTATTCAAACAGAACATACTCATACTCTACCTGCTATACGAGTATGTGTGAAGTGGTCAAGCCAGCTCTGCAGCAACATGACTAATTGCAGCAGCATTGAATGCATATGTTGCTACAAAATCCCTTGGTTAACAGCATTTTTTTGTTAACAAATATTTTGTTCGGAAACTTTTTGGTTACCAAACTCTATGATGACAAATTTTGGAAAAAAAAACTATTGTCATCATCAAGAAAAATCTTCCCTTCGCAGAACAAATCCAGTTCACTATCTTTCGTTCCCTGGAAAAAAAGTAGAAACTTGGTTGTACAGGTAACACTGACCTGCGGAGTATATAATGCAGTTTTAATGTGCAAGTTTACAAAAAAAACTAGGAGGCAGCCCAAATTTTCATGCAACAAAGTTTGCTTTAGATCAAGTGAAAATGCGAGGGTTTGCCTTGCATGCTCCGTGTGTGGCAGAGAAATGAGAGGAAACCACTGAAAGTTTCCTCCCGCATTACCTGACAATTCACACATTCATTTCTTTGATTGGATTCATTTTGGCCAATCAGAAGCCAGAGAATATGAAAGATAATTTCTGAATTTTCTAATCAATTGAACAAATGATTTCCAGCTGTAAAATGAGATAAGGACAAGAGCACTTTTTTGAAAAGCTTTCTAATAGTTGTTTCAACTTTTGAATGCTACACTTCTCCTTAGTTTTGGAATCTTGAAATTAGAGTTTCATTTTCTGGTGAGAGTTGTCCCACTCATACTTGCATGTTTTCTGGATGGGCAGGTTTAAAAGAGTGTTAGTTTCAGTCTAGTCAGGCAGTTCAACTTCATCTTCAATGATTTTGTGTACTGTATTGTACTGTTTGTACAACAATTTTCCCAGTTTGGCAAAGTCATTTCCATGTCCAAAGACTTTCTCCCTATGTTATAGATGATAGAGGTTCTCTGCAAAAAAACTTTCTCAACACAACTTTTTTCTGCTCCTTTGTGCCTTTTTTCAAAAGAAGAAGTCCACCCATACAAGAAACTTTGTGAACACAGCAATGATTTTACAGTAACTCATTCTGATCGATTTTTTTTCTGATTTACAAAAAAATGTTCTTGAGAGTTTTCAATTTGGAAAAAGTGTCAAACAAATCAGTGGAATCTCTCCTAATGAACATAGATGACCCCAGACAAAAGAACATTTTTTTGTAACTGTTTCCAAATTGACAACTCTGTAATAGCGTGAAGGAAATCTAAATCACTGTGTACGACCCACCGATTATACTCATGATATACAGTACGTTCAATACAGATTGAGTGCATCATCGAGAAGCTGGCAGTCCGGCATTAATTCGAAATGGACAAGAAAGACTCGGGTCGTCCCGGCGGTGACTTGATACAAGACCTAGCAGCGGCGCTAGAATCGTATTCCCCCGGAAATGAAACTGTGCTGGATTTGTTGCGCAACGAGTCGCAGAAGCACAAGTGTTCCTCCCGCGAAATCTGGGACTGGAACATGACCCACGTGCCTTACTTTGGCCCGGTGTTGCCAGGAATCTCAGACTTGAGTCCAGCGGATTTCGCCAAAATATCTGTTTATGCCATCCTGTCCGTGTTTGCCATTTGTAGCAATATCCACATTCTGTCAATCGTCGTTCGCAAGGTAAGCATACAAGCGAGGAATCAACACTTAACCAAGCCGATTAATAGCCGGCTGCAGTCGCTGTCGTTGATTGAAACACCGTTCACCTAAATTAGATTGCGAGCAATAAGAAGCAAGCACAAGTGAATCAAGGTTATGTTGTTCTTTGAACTATAGAATACCGTATTTCTTCATTTACATTCACGGACGAGTACCTTACCACCCGAAGGTTTGTTCGTATAATTGTTTTATTTTTCTTCAATCTGAGGATGTAAAGCAAGGTGGTGCTACAACTATTTCAGTGTCTTATTTCAGATTCTTCGCATATTGAATAAAGTGTATGTTGATTTAAAATGCCGTACCAAGTTAGTACCTGTGTATCTTGAACGTGGAAACATCCGACTTCGTTTGTCAAGGAGCGGTTCATCTTGCTAAATTGAATTCTGTACCGTGTCACGGATTTGTTGAAGCAAATTCCATCAGCTTCTTTGTCGGGACTCCTGGGTGTTGATCGAGTAAAATGCTTTATCATGACGATTTCTCAGAAGGGGAATATTGTTGTGCCACCGGCCAAAATTTGGATCTGTACAATATCTAAACTGTGCTCTTTTCCACATAAAACCAGCTATATCCCTCTGCAAAGACCATTGAAATTCTTCAGAAAGTGATCTTGAACTCGCGATCATAAAGTTTGTCGTGGCAGTCTCTAAAATACCCCGTCATAACTTCGTTTTCCCAAGATTTGTCTTGTACTTTGAAATTCAATATATGTTTCTCAATACCCGCCGCTCGCACTTGAAGTAAAATTTCCCCCAATCCACATGGACATTCATTCGAATGAAAATCCATAGCAACAAGTATCAGTGAACTGTTAGTGAAATCAATTTGATGATCTCCACGTACAGTAGTGGAATACAATACATATATTTCGAAAAAATGCACAGGGATAGAATGCAAGTGAAATTCAGGTCAACTGCAAAGTGAAAAAACCCTTATGTGTAAACGATATCCCAGCCGCTGAATTTAGCCAGATGAAAAAAGAACTCATTCAAGCGCGAAGTTATATCATACAAATTCTGGATACTCAGATTAAAATATTACCTTGCAAACTTTTACATCCTGAGGAAACGTGAACGATTACACAACTTCAACTTCAGTGACTGCTAAATTCATCAAATCATCAAATCTGCATCGGTTCTGATGTTCTTACAAAAAAATCATTTGAAGGTCCAACTCCGGAAACCCTTGAATTACTACTTGGCAAATTTGGCAGTGGCGGACCTGATAGTGGCTGTGTTCTGCGTGTGGGTCCACTTGGTCGACCATTTGTCCGGATCGCCATGGATTCTTGGCTCCCTGGCTTGTCGCCTCAGTGGTTTCGCTCAAAGTAAGGAATTCTTCGATACAATAACGAGCATACAGCACTTTTCTCAAGAGAACGCCGGTGCTTGTCATCTAAGGGACATGGGGATTTTCTTATTCCTGCTATTTCTGATCAAGTCTGGCTTGTTTTGAAACAGGTTATGCTCGAAAGAGACGAAAAAAAGAGTTAGTTTCAAGAAGCAAGATATGCAGCACATTCCTCTTTTTTTTGGGAATTAATTTCTTCACTTCAAGGCAGATACAGCCCCTAACCTCACAATTCAACCTCCCGCAAGTTGACCATCCCACGATTCAACAGTCAAACTTGTAGTAAGGTTGGATTTCAATTGAACCCTTGCCCTGCAATTTTGCCTGTTGGGCTTTTTTTTGCATTTTTGTTCTTATACATCAGAAGTTCACAGTGTGTCTTGCAATGTGATTGAGTTACAATTTAACGCTAGTTTGCCAACAGATTAGGGTCAAACTGCAAGGTATTCCCTATACAAGGGTCATCCCAATTGAAAACAGATCTTATTGGAGTAGGCTTGATGGTAAGAAAAAAAATCATTGTTGGTGATGTTCTGAGATTCTATGTTTTTTAAGCTTTTTAAAAATGTCCTAGCTTTACAACCTGATTTTCACATGCTATGGCTGAAATTTGGGGCAGGCCAGTTGAACAAATTCAATGTTTTATACCTCCTTAGACATAATATAGCGCACTATAAATGTGTCTGCAATTGGAAAGTCTTGAATGGGTCATCATGCAGGGAAAATTCGATTTGTAAAAAAAACGAAGAAATGGTACTGGCTTGGAAGTTGGAACATCATAAGAGAGTATTTTCTTACCGAGACGAATTACTCTAAGATTATCAGAAGTAACCTCCAAATAGAACATCCGTTGTACAGGCATTGAGAAGACAACAATTGGAAAATTGGGACGCCGATCGGATGCCAAATCCGAACGCCAAGAAGGTTATTAGCGATTTTAGGAGGAATATTTTTCTGTCAAGATCATCCGCGAGAGGTGATCAGCAACAGATGCCTGCTGAAGCAGTAAGAATGAAATTCGCTGGAAACGCGATCGACATCAGCAGCACCTACAATGGCGTTTTCAAAAAGCGTCGAAGATGAACATCAGCTACAGTTTTGTTCCGAGAATTCCAACTGAACCATACCCACAGGGTAGAAAATATCCCGCAACATCAGATGCACTTCAACTTCCTGGAAAAGAATAAGGAGCTGATGCCGTTGTCGTCGGGGGAAAAGTTCTTTCGACCCTTTGGAGGAAACCTGTAGGAATGGATTTTGTCTGCGTTAAACACCAGTGACATATATATGATATATATGAATCTTGAGCAAAAAATCCGCATAGAAAGGTGAATGCACACTATATACATCATGCGATAGTGAAACGAAAAGACCTTTCAAAAAATTTCATTCGAAAAGTAACATTACAGTATCATATGGTATTTCTTCTCCTGCGTATGAATCCCCCTCATTTAGCTCTCGTCGTGTTACAGATGAAATTTTGAAGTAAGATTTCCAAAAGAAAAAAGGGTCAGTGATGATTACAGTGCTTACGTTGAGGATAAACATTCCCCAAGTAATGCAAGGAAATTTGGCAAAAATGACCAACTGTAGCATGTAGGGAAGCACAATTCGAGAAAAACGCGTGGACACTTGGCATCATTCCTTGCGCCCTTGTCGATTTCCGCAATGACATCTTGTCACATCGCAGCCATTTTCCTGCTGTACAAATGTGTCATCAACAATATATGTAAAAAGTGAGGCATACTCTTGTGTAGAGATATAGTAAAGTCAAGCAAAGTAAAGTGCAGGATAGTGTTCGTATCCTTCGCGCGAAGAATCCCCGAATGAAGTTCGTCGTCTCGCTCATATTTCCGCAGTGACAGCCCTGACGTCGAGCACGATGACGCTGACGGCGATCGCTGCGAATCGGTACAGCGCCGCGAGATCCCAGTCGGGCCACCTGAAGGCCCTCAGCAACTGTCGCAAAGGCATCGCCTCCATGTGGGTCATCGCCGTGCTCGTCTCCCTGCCCTTCATCTTCTTCCGCAAAATGGTCACAGTCAGGGTGAGTGCCGCATGTGCATGACTGTACTGTACCAGGGGATACTGTTCAGCTCGCTGACAGCAGCAGTTGATTGGACTGATGGGGTCAAGGAGGACGCGAGATGCAACCTCGTATCACCAGATTGATCGACGTGTCCACGCGCAGTAATCCTCATTTGCTGGCATCAATTGACGCACGCTGTGGCACCACGATGCAAATTGACGACGCACGCGACGTCGTAATGGGAAAAGTATATGCGAGTCGCACTTTATGAATCTTCTAGATCGACTGTAGCAACTCGGCTTTCTGAACAGAAAGCTCTGCAGCACCAATGCGTGAAAGCTGCTTATGAACTTGTCCATTTCTTCAATGAACAAAGTGTACATGACTCGAAAATCATCAAAACTATATTCAGAACTTTTGAAAAATAGGTCCTCTACAGTCTAGTCTATAGTGATTCACTAGTTTAAACCCAAAGACGCGAGGCGAAGCATGGAATAATGTACTCGGAAATAGGACGCAATAAACATTCACTATATTTTTTTCACTTCCAAATGTAATTTTCATGGCACTTTTAATGCAATGGGTGATTATTTTGAAAGTTTGAAAAGAACACGAAAACGTGTTCTCAGATGCCCGTATTTTGGTGTCTGTTGTGTACAGTATCGAGCAGTATTTACCCAGTACCAGGCGTACTTTTTTATCTCTTGAAATTGATAGGGAAACATGGGTAATCACCATAGACAAGCACATTTTTTTCAAGTTTTAAAACTGCAGGTGTGCATCATATTTGATTCTGATCCAAAATCTTGGACCAATTTTAATGGGAGGAAGGTACTGTGATGGAAATACTAGAAAATGTGTGGTATTCAAGATCCGAATCATGTCCAAATCAAAATTTGAGTGTTATCATTATTGAAAACTTGCAGTTCTAGTTTACAAAAAAGGGAAACATGTAATTTTACCAGGATATACAGTAAATGTTTTTAATTGCACATCTTACTCAAAGAAACGGAGTACTGGAGTAATTGCGTTACTCGATTTGAAGATTTGTTTACATTCTGATCATCCCCACTGTCGAGGGGTTTCCTTTTTCTTCTTCCTGATCTTGTGAACTATTGGAAGCCGGTGAATGAAAGGGAGTCCTTGACTCGCCAGTAAAACCTCTCCAGTATTCCACGACAAACATCAGCAGATACATTGTACAGTACTGTAACACATATCTCCGGTGATTGCAATTGCCTGAGCACACTCTCTCCGTGGTATCCATATTTCCACTGGCACACAGTTCTATCTCCTTTGAAGTTCAAAAAGGAGAGCTCAGAATCGGTGCCTGGAGCCCCAGATTCTTTTGATAGTTTAATGCAGTTTCTGGCTTTATTCCAACTTTGCATTTTTTATCGCTTATTTAAAATAAAGCGGATATCTCACCTTCCTGATTCGAAACAAGCTTCTCAGAACGCATGCATATCATGCACCTTACGAAAATTTGTTTTTCTCTGGTTGAAGAGCTTTTCCCACTGGCATGATGTGTTCTTTATTTTCAGGATGTGTTTCACAGCGTATGCTTGTAACATTATAAGATGGTTTCACTTTTGCATTGGCACAAATAAAACCAATTCACCTTTTTTTTATTTTAATTATTTCTGTATATGATTGAACTTTTACGGATGGTACCTTGTGATTTGACCTCCTGCAATATGACCATATCACAATGAAACATTCAAATTTGGAAGGAGGTTGACTTGCAATTTGACACTTTTCCTACAATTTGACAAATTGTATAGGCAGTTCAGGCACATATATAGTGGCCAATCAAATGTTCTAGGTACTGTATCAAAGAGTTATATTTCCATCAGAAAAAGGCTGAACAGAAAACAAGTAAAGATCATTGGATGGCTGAGCCATCAAGATAACTCCAACGGCACTCTGTATTAAAGCACTGTATGTTATCTCTGCCCTTGTGATTCAAGTGGAAGACCTTCGAGGAAAACGTTTGTGTGGACACTTGGCCGAAAACAATCATCTACAACATCAACGGCACCTGCTCTCTGGATCCTGCCTGGAAACGATGGTATTACACGGCGGTGAGTGAATCCAATTAGAGTGAAAAAGGGTTTGGGGTTGGGGTAGTAACATGTCGTCATGAACGTATTAACGTGTCATCAGTGGAGCAGTTGAGATACAGAACTTGATTATACCGTGTTTCATTCAATGGTATAAGTAAGATCCACTTGAGCACTTACGTAGTAAGATTTAGAAAAGGGCTTTGGGAGATGCTGACATATTTCTTGCTTCCACCTGCTTCCCCATATTGAAGGGTTGATCATAACATATTTGCCTTACAAAGTACATCAAGAATTTAAATTTGCTTCTGCTGTAACCATTCCATCACTCAGCTCTTGGTGGATTTAGGACTTCCTTTAGGATTCAGATTTGTGCAATGATCTCAGCCTGGGCCCTGGTATATGTTCATTCCTTTTCAATGTGAGATTTGTTTGTTTTAATGGTTCTAGCTTCTTTAATGTCACAGGTGCTCATTAATTTGGCTGGAGGCATTCATTTAGTGCAATACAACACAACTGTAAATCATTCATGGTATAAGAGCAACACAGAGGGACTTAGATACATCAGGTTGTCTCTGTAGCTTATTGGTTAAGTTGGTGTGCTCTGGATTTGTTGGGCCCAGGTTTGAATCCCTGAAAGGCATGCAAATTTTCCTTGCATTTTCTCTTGAATGTGCTTGTGTGTGTTTGTCATTGTGTTTGATTGACAGTCATTGTGCTTGGTTGCCTCCCCTGATATGTGTGTATAGTGTGTATCATCAAAAACTTTTTACCAGTAGGCATTACACCCAAAAAATGTTGTCCAACAGACTTTTCAAGGCTTTGTAATGCAAATATTTAATGATCAACCCTCATTACACACACACATCATGCCTGCAGAAGATCCTGATTGCAAGAGGGGTAAACACACACTTTTTACAGCTGCACTTCAAATGAGCACTTCTAGCAATAGACTCCACTGGGCATAGGGAACCCATCAAGGGATGACACCTCTGGATGGTTGCATTGAAATGAGGAAGGGAGTGTGCATGGAGTCTGCCCCTCAATCCAGGGGGATGGCTGGGAGGGCTAGTGGGATTTGTCCTGTAAGACCATCCGCCCCTGGTTGGAGGGGGGGAAGGGGGCATGGCAGTTGCATCCCAGATGGGCCCATCAGGGATGCTTTGATTTTTTGCTGGGTCCAAGAATCAAATACTGTAACAAGAATGAGTAATGCAAAATTGTGCAAAGATGACAAAAAAATCAGAAGATAGAAGCTGAAAATCAAATGTTTGGGATTATGAATGAAAGTATGTTTATTGTGCAATTTATTCTCAATTTTTGCTAATATATATTGCTCAACTTATTCAAAAGCTATCAAAATTTAGAAAAATCGCTTTCAATTCATCTATAATCCAGATGAATTCTTGATTTGTTGAATAAGTACCTAAATCCTGAGACATTTCCTAAATTTTGTGGCAGTTCTTCTTCAGTTTCCAGTGTCTTTAAAAGTCGGATCGTCCATATACGTGTGGGGCGCATACCAGTCCGGAAGTCGGAGTCCCACTGTATACTTGCAAACTGGATAATAAAGCAATGCGGCATTATTATGTACAGTGAAGTATGGTGATTTACAGGAAGATGAATGCTGTGACTATTCGCATTGAAGATTCCAGCTGATTTATTTTTCATCAGCCAGTTACTGTAGCTGGAATATAGCATAGGTGTGCTATATTATCTGGGTCGACCACTCTGCAGGTGACGGTGACGATGTTCTTTGTCCCGGTCGTCATCATGAGCGTGTGCTACTGCATGATATGCTTTATGGTTTGGAAGAAGCCAACTGTTGCGACGACCCCAGAGATGGACGCAGCTGATGGGAACATCGGCGTCGGGGTCACATCACCCTTCCCCAATGGGCGAGAGACGCGCAAAAAGGCACGTGGATGACTTACCTTACTATATGGGGCCTCAAATATACAGATGCTGACTTATGACGTCTGGTGCTTGGACCTCGCTCCCATATAGTGGAACACACTTTCCCTTAGACTTCAATCCCGATATTTTTTATTGATTCCCTTGTTCCTTGTAGATGAATCGGGAAAGGATGCCAAGAAAAATAGAAAAGATTTTTAATTGCAGAAGAAAGCTGCACATCATCTGATCTACATTGCCATGAATACGATCCCAAAGAAGCAGAAAAAAGCCCAATTCTTCCTGTACAGGTGTTACCTCACAGTTTGACCCTAATCCATGGTTGAGCGAGGGTGGAATTGCAAAGCAGCAGTCAAATTTCAATAAGACACTTTTTTGAAACTGAGAAATATCAGCACAGAAATGCAAAAAATTTGTCAAAGCAGATAAAATTGTGGTGCAGTGGTGGAATTGCAAGTCAACTCTCTGCAAATTTGACTGTAAAATTGCGGAAGTACAAATTGTGAAGTACCATCTGCATGTGCTATGTGCTGGGAATAACTCTGAAAAAGTAGCAGAGCGTTTTGGATTAGGATTGTAGTGCATTTTTAATGCTGTTGAATGACTTCTCAATGTTGGTGAACATGGAAAGCTCAGTTTGTTGAAGAGATATCATTTTTTTTAATACAAATTTTCTATTTGCTGAGAAATATTGAAGTGTCTGTATTTCAAGACTATGTGTACCGATGTGAAGGCAGACTTTTCCGAGCAATGAAATGTTCCCAAGTCGAAGCGTATTTCCGTCTTGACATCCACGCTTCTGAGCCCGATATATTTTTCTACGGATTTGAACATCCTGTGTAAAAACACTTGAAAAAGTACTAACAAATCAATCTGGACACCTCCTCCGTCCCACAGACACCATGGGTGCAATTTAGAATGTCATCACCATTCTCTTCCTCAGTACCGTAGTTCGCCTAGAATGAGTGAACCAATTTTTCAACCGTGATCTACGTTTAGTGATTCCTAGTAGGTAAATCGATGACTCACTTCCATACAGGGATATAGCACCAATCGCATCGTGTGATCACAGGTAAGTGTCAACGCGATTCACGATCGTGATTCGAACAGAAAATTCGATAAACACGTGGTCTTACTTATGATATAATTTGTAATCTGATTTTCCCACTTATCTAAATTCCATAAGCGTAGTTCCTGGTTAATTTGGTTAATTTTTTCTATACGAGGTTCTTAGGAAACTCTTACGTCCCGACATTATAAGATAACATTCGAAGTATTTCCACACTCTTCGTTCAGAGCCTTTGTGGACAGTGGAAATGGAATGAGATTGAAACAATAGTATGCTTGAAGTTCAAAGTTAGGCGCCGTCTTTGTTTCGCGAGCATACAAGATTCCTTGACTTTTACAGGTTTCTTTTTCCTGCTGGTTAATTGGCATTATTTGCTTGTCATGTCCAGAAAGTCAAGATGCACGTTCGGCAAACAATTCACGATTGATAATAAGTCCCATTTCTGAATGATCAAGTGTTTTGTATGAACTTGAATATTGCTGATCGGTGTTCTTGCCTATCATAAGAAAACACCATGCATATGACCGAAGTCAATTTTTTTTTCCGCTCAGGTCATCCGCATGGTCATTGCCATAATGGTCGTCTTCTGTGTTTGCTGGGCACCACTGCAGTTTGTGAACCTTTACGCCATGTGGGGCCAGGACTCGAGGACATCTTATGGTTTGGTGAGCAAAAGATTGGTTCAAATTAAATTTTAAAACACGAGATGATTGTCCAGGCGTAATTGAGAATTACAGTACTGTATTGCCATCCCTTCAAAATTGCTCACGCTGCGCCAAAAATACATGGAAAACCCAGATTAATTTTCTAGATTCCAGATTTCATATCATTTCTTTCAATCCTAAGGTTTTCTGAGAAGCAGTAGGATCTTGAATCTTTGAAAAGGGTATTACCCGTCAAAAGGGGAGAGGGGGTTGCCGAAGAAGGGCTCACGTTTGACGCACGCTACACCGGCGACCTATAAAGCGGATTTTAGCAAGCCACCCAGACTAATGCAGCTCGTCACGCGATTTTCGAGGAAGGGCTTCCGAACATTTCGAGCGTGAACGACAACTAGACCGTCACTGTTGCGCCGAGGGAATATTCCGCAGTATAGAATGATCGATCCCTCCTCTCAAAGATAACGGCATCGATAATAACGCAGGGATTCTCTGGAAATTTGTTCGAGCGACCGCAACAAATTAAGAAGCTAGTATAATGACGCACAGGGGGTTTCTATAGGCATAGGGAGTAAAAGACACGTGGCCAAGTGCATGCAATGCTTTCTCACTTCAAAGGGATTGATGCTTCATCCATTTCACGCTTCGCACCGCGAGCGGGGTTATGCAGGCGATTACATATACCTGCAGGAGTGAAGCAATACTTTTCTCTGCATATAAACTAGAATGGTATATGCTTGCGCAGTGAAACAATAATTGTTGAAAAAACATTATTTTGGGCAAGAAAATGAAATTCAGCACTGTTTGATTGATTTTTTCAGAAAATGTCAGCAAAGAGTCACCCTGGCAGCTTTCTGCTCTTTACTTGAAAGAGGAGAATAAGTCTATCTCAAAAATTTTTTTAGTGCAGCACAGTTGCAAACTGACATTGTATTGTCACCAGATGTTTTTACCATGTCCCACAATATATGGACAATACCTGCCAATTTGTGTGTCTGACATTCTGGAATGTCAAGCAAGCCTTGCTTAGCAACTTGCCTCTCCAAAGCAGATGAGGTCATCGCACCTATTATACGCTGTCTGGCTTGTGGTCATTTCCCTTGTCCCCTTTGTTTGGTATCCCCATTTTGGTTGCGCAGTTGCTTCTGGTTTTGCTTGAATCTGTAATGGTTCTGCTTGTGTATGTCCAGGTATTCATTGTTGGTCTGGTGTTAGTTGATGCAACACGGGAATACACATACAGTATCATACTCTAAATCAAGAAGTTGTATTTACTTCTGAACCCTGGCCATAAGAACTAAATATTCTTGTCTTGAAGTTATTCTTAAGGGTTAACATTCTTTAGATTAATTGCTCTTTGGGAAGAGATGTTTTTCCAATGACAAAAGTGTCTGCAGATAACTCTCTTGTAATTTAGGAGAAAAGCATGAACTTCAAGGTTTCTGCCATTATTGGCTTTGAATTCTGCCATTTTCATCCAAAGCCGCAGAATGACTGTGAAGGTGGCTGTTGTTAATAGAAATGGCAGATTAAGCTTTAAAGCCTTGGAACAAAAGGGCATGGATTTCCAGAATAGTGAAAGAGAAGCAGGTGTACGAAAAAAAGTTGAGATAGGCCCCTCGAAAGTTGTGGTCAGGGTGTCTTATGCAAAACCGCTAAAGAAAATAGGTCAAATTCAGCTGCATTTTTCCTCATGCCGAATAATTTTTTTTAAACAATATTTGTTTTTTGGCTGAATCATATGCAGTTGCACTTTCTAACCAAAGAACTGCTGTTAGACCCCTCGTACTGTAGGAATACTATATTACTTGAGAATTGTCTGGGTTACCAGCAGGAAAAGAAGACATTTTGTGGCATCACTGAATTTTCAATCCTTCTTCTCTTGCATGGCTGGCAGCTGAGCAAGTGGTACGACCGGCTTGTGTTTGTGTCGTACTTCCTGGCCTACACGAACTCAGCCTGCAACCCAATCTTGTACGGCGGCATGAACGAGTCCTTCAGGACAGTGATGAAGAACGACTTCTCAGCCATTCTGTCCATTCTGCGGAGACGGAATTCTCCCCCATCAACGTACCATGTTTGACGAGACAGCCAATTCCCTGCATCTCGTCGTGACGTGTTAAGTGGCCCAATGTCCATGGACAGCGGCTGCTGATCGTCATATTCGGGCAACGAAATTTATCTTCAGTAACCCGCGCTTGCTGATGATGGTATCGTCTCAATAATGATGCGTTACAATAAGTTTTGCATCATGGCATACCTATACACGAAGTAAGAGGTTCTTCAATTACATAATTGCTGGAAAATCTCTGTGCTACCAACTCCGAGGAACTGGAACAAAACATTGGTTATATAGCGTCGTTTTGAAGGAATTTAACTGCATTCAATTTACAGCATACTTCTCTCTGTTCCAGTCACACGATTCCTATAAATAAGAGATTGGACATCCAAGTTGTTTTTCCTCCTCTTCCACACCGGGAGTTCCAGTCCGTCGCGATCCAATCTTGCGGAACGTAGTAATCACTGTACTGAATATGAAGTATGCCAAGTCTGTGATGTGAACCTTGGAAAAACGGCTTTTCTGTAGGAAATGTCACTGATGCAATCAATTCAGATGTGGTGATGGAGGACAAAGATAATATAAGTCATCAAATGCATGTAATCCTTCCTTTAGTCAATATAACCACTACAGAAGCTTGTTATTCCAACAAGCCGAATCCATAAGGATGAACCTGAAAATGTTATCCTGACAGAGGGAAATCTTTATAAATTATCCAGTGAAAAATAAGGTATGGGATGAATAAGGAATGAGCTTTTCTGTTCTGTTGCTAGCGCAAGATTACGAATGACTTCTCCTTCTTTTCACAAAAGAAATTCTGATGACCAAGATTTCTTCAACATCTGCGTATTGCTTCATGCCTCCAAAAATAAACTGCTGCTGCTTGCCGTGTTCGTTGATATTGCAATTTTTTCACCGTCCTGATGCTAGTGCCCTCCCCAGAAAGCCTCATGACTTTCGTCGCTGTTCATTTCAATTGCTGAATCGCAAGGATTTCTATAGCGAAATTGGAATTCTTAAAATGTCACGTACCCGCGTCAACTCCGGTATTGAATCTTCGTCAAGATGAATTCACAGGTCACCATCGAAGGCTTGACACAGTTGGATGCATCTAAATGCATTAAAAAAAAAAAAACTTTGAAAGGCGGATCTGAACACATTCAATCAACATTTTTGGAGAACATGGAGATGGAAATTTTAAATATTAATTACAGAAATTTAAAAAACCACACTGTCGATATTTCCTTTGGACAATCCATTCGAAACGGGGCTCAAATGGAGTGCGCTGACTGCACAGGATTTTTTCCAACAAAGAAGGCAGGCATTCCAGTGAAAACAGAGCACAAAGTTCCTCCCGGATGGATGCGTTGCGTGTTTGCACTTCTTGACCGAGCTCGTATATGTATAGTATTTATTTGAGTGTGGACGGTGTACTGTTTTATAGACGCTGAGGGGGAAACAAAAGGTCTCACTCCGGATTGTCCGAATTTTTCGCCGTGGGCATTTCAGCCGAAATTCATTTTCTGTCCCGTGATTAACGTGTACCTGCGTGTGTTTATTTGGATATTTGCCGTGGAGTTTAAGCATGAAACAGCGTACATCAGGCGAACTTCCCTCCCCTGTTTTTTTTTTTTCGTCCGAAAAGGAAGCAACGATTGATTGATTTTCGCAAATGTGTGCAGTCTTCGTGAATAGTGGTGACATGAGTCGATGGAAACGGGGGTGCAATTCAGGATTATACACCTTTGGTGTGGATGTGTAAAGATTGTTATTGGTGTCAAATGCATTGAATGGTTTCATTTCTTCGAAACGAATGCAGCTCACGAATATACAATCTCGATCCTACATGTGGACCCCTCGGCATGCATACCTGACGATTCCATTTTCAGGGACTCTTGATGACTCGTCGAAAAATCTGCCCAGACATTCGGGCAATTTATGGAGTAATAAAGGGTTACTTCAATTTTGCCGGCTGAGTTCTTGTATCCTATGCAGTAAATACATGATAAAAACCAAGAACAAGGCATACATTATTAAAAGACATATATACTATAATATAATTGACATATAATTGAAGCAAATGAATAGAAACAAAGACCGGAATCGATACAAATGCACGAAAATTTTCTCATGACCGCGTACCTAAATCAGTGAAAGGTTCATGATGAGAGATGCGTATGTCGGGCATAAATAAACAGTTTTTATAAGACTGCCATTCATGCAGTTGCATGATGGTAGTCATTCGTTATACATGCAGGAATATGTGTAATTCACTTCTAATTATTGTAGGTGGTACCATTTGCTGGTAAATTTGAAAATTCCCGTCCAAGAATAAAGACTAAAGCGTATGAGGGAAACATTCGGTTATTGATCATCGCAAATTTTAAAGCATGTTCTTAAATAAAAGAATTGGAGAATTTTTAAATTTCAACATTGTTTAAGTCTCACGATTACTATTTACTTGTGCTCCGAAGAAACTGAAGTTGTGAAGATACGAGATGATCAACTCGACACCATAGTCGAGCTGCATAGAAAATTTCATCCTGCCAGAATCGATGAGTTGTCTGCAATCCGATCTTATCCATCAAGCTTGGCTGTTCATTGATCGAGAACTGAAAACATTCATAGAAGAAAGACGCTGCGAACAAACGTATTTATGTAACACTTCTGAACGATACCATGGACACGAACTCTGGGGTCTGAAAATGTCATTTCTCTCTCCTGGGTTCAACAGTTTCGAAAAAAAAGAATTCTGCATGGAGACGCATCAAAGAGCTGGTTCGAGCACATGTTTCAGAGTGATTCTGTTGCATGTGAGTCGCAAAGGCTAAAACCTTATGCCCTTCGTATATATTATACCAATGCTGTACATAATTTTTTTTTTTTCAACCTACGTCAAGTTTGATTTGTGCTTCGAATAAATGCCCTTGCTGTCTTCGAATAATGTTTCACCAGAAAATAAATACTCACCGGTGTTTGACAAGTCTGCCGTTCGACAATTTTTCGAACATCGATGCATCGATCTCTTATGGAAACATTTGCGGTTACTTTTTTTTTACTCAAGTATACTGAACGTCTGGCCCGTAATCAAGTTTGAAAGTCTCTTCTCTTCTTTTTTGGAAATTTATTGAACACAGTCAATTTCAACGCATTCTTTTGTATACGCTCGAGTTCGAAACGCCTTAAATTTTGAAAATACTGTAAGTGTAAAAATGAGGGTACGTCACATAGCAAGGATAAAATAAACAAAAATGCTTCGAATTGTAGGTTCCCGTCGCACTTCAATACAAAGGGATGCTTTTTGAAGCAAAACAATGGAAAATAAATTCAACTGAGATTGAAATAATTACAAAACTGAATTCTGACTTTACTCGTTCTTGTAAAATTGGATTTTTCAGTGGTGAAAAATGGAATTCATTCCTTACTCCAGGATAGGATTTCATCACCATTTTAGCGTGGGAAATTTGGATGCGTTCTTCCACCAGGAAGCGGGGTACTCGAATACATACGGTATTTCAGGACCTGAAGGCCCTTTTTCCTCAACACCGTTTTTCTTAAATATTCTCATTTCTTATGTCACATTATTAGCTATGGAGTATTCCCAGAAGAGTTCCCTTTGAACTTATGGCGGCATATCTTTGAGTGGATCAAAGCAAAAAGTATTTTTCTGATAGAAAAGGAGGCATATTAGCTTCCAATATGAACAACTAATTAGTTCTTGTGCCAGAAAAAGATTTCTGATGGTGATGGGATCATGCAAGAGAACTTGGTTGTAGGTAGCGAGTTCCAGCACTTATATAACTGCTCAACTAACGATGCAGATTGGCAATTTTTTGCACAGACCTTTTCAAAAAAGATGTTGCAGAGCTTTTAGAGGTAATTATTTTTTACATCTCCAAATTCTGAAAAACATCATAGCCTCTTGGACATACAATACAGCCAGGGTTGTTAACTGCAGTCACAATTTCAATTGCACAATCAAAATTGCTTTTTGCTAACAACCTTTTTGCACAATCCAAATTGCAATTGCTGCTAAACATTGCAATTGATACACAATCGCAATCAAATGGAGTTTAGCCACTATCACAATCACAAGTGTTTGCAAAATCTTACAAATTCATCTCAAAAAATCGTAATTCAATTTTACTCATATTTTTAAGTGCTATTACAACACTTTAAGCATGAAAATCTGGCAGAATTTTTTAAATCCTCAAAATATGTGAAAATTGAATCCTGAGTAGGGGAGAATATAAAAAAATATGGTCAAATTTATATATGCCACCAAATGTTTTTGTCCAATGAATTTTTTGGTTATCACACCCAAAAATAATGATCTGTACTTAAATATACACCAAGAGTATCCTGCAACAAGCAGATAAATTCATTCAAGTACAGTCTACCATGAATTTAGTGCCAAAACTCTGTGATATAGTGTAAAAACTATCCCTCCACTTTTATTAAGTGAAACCCCAATTGCCACCAAAAATTCTTGTTCTAGAGAAAGAAAGCCAAACTCAGAGAAATTTGGGCATATTTTTTGAAATATGATCAAGTTTTTACTGCATGAGGTGTTAAGGCAGGTATGATTTACAGATTGACCAGAGCAGGTACCAGCCCCATAGAGAGCTGTTAGGTAGAATGCTCTTTAGCAAGAAAATGTATTCCTTTTATACTGGGTTTTCTAACTTTCCCATGAGGATCTCAGACACAGCAAGGATAAAGAGGGGGTTTTAAGTAGGTCTAATTCACCAACAGGACTGCAATCCAAACTGGACCAATGGCATATCCAAGGAGTCAGATCCAAGGCTGGGGTGAAAGAAGGGGTCTCCTTTCACCCCTTCTGTCCCAGCCTTAAGTCCTTGAATCATTGAGTTCTTGGAATCCAAGGACTCAAGGCTGGGAAAGGTTGGGGTGAAAAAAGACCCCTTCTTTCACCCCAGTCTTGGATCTGAGTCCTTGGATCCTGGTCCTTGGATTCCAGTCCTAATGGAGGATGGACCTAATCAAACCCCTCTCTTTATTCTTGCTGTGTCTGAGATTCTCATGGGAGAGGTAGAAACCCCAGTATAAAAGGGATGAATTTTCTTGCTAAAGATCATTCTACTCAGCTCTCTGGGGCTAAGACCTGCTCTGTGTTTCAGGGCTGTGTTTCATTATATCACAGCCTGGATCCCAGAAGCTATCCATCCCAGCTCATACTCATTTTTTGAACCTGATTATTCTTTTTTTGGCTGTATTGGGTCATGTAACTGATTTTTGTTCATGTGTTGTCCTACTTTCACAAATTTGTTTTCAACAACCTGTTTGAAGGAAAATGTATAACAATGTTCTTGTTGTTATCAATGAAGGAGTTCAATGATATATCAAGAATTACCAATGAAGGAAATGATATGCTCATGAAAAAAAATGAGAACTTTCAGAAGTTCAGAAGAACAAAATTTCTTCAGAATTGGGGAACAAACTGATTTTTTCCCATTCCAAACACTTTTTAATATAGGATTATTGATAAATCACACAACAGAAATTAAAGGAAGAATTTCAATTTTGATTGAACTGCTTCTTGCGCAATTGCAAGCAAAATCACGTGTCAAAAAATTGAATACACAATCAAAATTGCAAGTTTTTTCAGAGATTTTTACATGCACAATCAAAATTGCAAGCTTTGCAATTTCGATTTTCTTGCAATTGTACAGGATTGAGGCACAATTAATAACCCTGGATACAGCTGTCTCAATAATACAATAATAATTATTGTACAATAATGTTAAAATACTAATGTCATTATACCAGGACATTATTATCGTACCACAACAGTAGTATGTCGTGGTACAATTTCATTATATCAGGACATTATTATTGTACCACAACAATAGTATGTCATGGTGCACAAATGTCGTGTGATATAATTATACCACATTATACTGCCATGAACTGCTGGTATTATACCAGCAGTACAGTTCTGGCAGCTTATATCTGGACTATCAGATCCGCAGTGCAATCCTGTGATTGGCCACGGTAAGAATACCTTGGCCAATCACAGTAATAAATTGACTATTGTATCTGAGGTACAATATGCAGTACAGTGCAGATCCGGACTACCGGATCTGCACTGCAATGCTCTGATTGGCCACAGTAGGAATACTGTGGCCAATCACAGAAATAATACTCTGGCATGGCATTGTAACAGAAAGACATTTTAAAATGCCTGCCTGTTACAATGCCAAAAAATGTTAATTTCAGAATTTGGAATGTAGCAGGCAGGCGTTTTGAAACAGCTGCCTGCTACACTCAAGAAAATTACATACAAGTTTTTTAAAGTGTAGTGGTAACTATAGAATGCATTAAAACACATTACCAATGCATTGCAAACAAATGTTTCAGTACACCACAAAAAAAGAAAAAAAGAAAAAGGCGTAGCAGAAGAAGCTAGACAAAACAGTTAAGCATAACAAATGTGAAAGGTAGCGCGTAACTGTTATGCCCAGCCCTCACCATAACAAATTATTTGCTGGGGTGACTGCTTATAATTTCCTAGCTATAATCAATCAATTACCTATTCCACTACCTAGTTAATGTACCTACCTATGATAGAGTTTTGCTGCAGATTTAATTTAAGGAATGAAGAAGTTGCTACCTAACTGGGAATTGAACCCAGGACCTCTGGCTGGGGAGTTGAACTCCATGGGCAAACAGCTACAGCTCACTATTATGTGGAGCAACTCTTGAAATAGGTTGATACACTGGTGCCAGGAACTTGCAGACAATACGTTTTCCAAACTTGTTCTCACATTCCTAGCACCAGTGTAATTGGCGCCAGAAAATTGTGGACAAGTTTGGAGAACTTGTCTTCACATTTCTGGTGCCAGTGTCTGGTGGACAAGTTCTCCTAACTTGTCGGCAAGTTCAGAAAAATATGCAGACAAGTTTGGAGAACTTCTCCAAACTCTGTCTGGTGGACAAGTTCTCCAAACTTGTCCGCAAGTTCAGAAAAATATGCATACAAGTTTGGAGAACTTCTCTGCCAGACACTGGTGCCAGAAATGTGCAGAGCAATCATCCAAACTTGTCCGCAAGACCCTGGCGCCAGTGACACTGTATGAAGAACTTGTCCAGACATTTCAGGCGCCAGTGTCTGGCAGTTTGTGCTCTGGTGGACAAGTTCTCCAAACTTGTAGAAAAGTTCTCCATATTAAAATTTGTGCTCAGGCAGACAAGTTTGGAGAACTTGTCCACCAGAGCACAAACTGCCAGACACTGGTGCCAGAAATGTGTGGACAAGTTCTCCAAACTTGTCCGCCAGAGCACAAATTTCAAGGGCATTTTCTCCAAAAGATGTCCATAGAAATCATTTGGATGAGTTTTGGACATCTTTTGGAGAATTTCTTGCTCACTGGGGATCAACAAAAAATAATGATGCTTTATAATGGCTTGCCAATTTGTATGCTGATGAAGATCTAAAATATAAGTCCACTAGAATATTTGTCCACTAGAATGGGTTGTTTATCTTTATGAACTAAAAACATTTCAAAAAATTACCCCAGTACTGTCATAATAAGTCAGATGTTCTCTTTAACCTAGCAGACTACGCTCCGAGCAGCCGCGTTGTCTCTCGCCGCATCATGCCCTTGCTGCGTGCCGCCTCGCCAAGTCACGCGCCGAGGGTTACGCAACCCTCTCTCAAATGAGGTCAGATCCGGGTCTGACCATGCTTGCAACATACTGACTGTCCGAATCTATATATTCGCTTGCTTTTACTTTGTCGCGCGCTCATTGCTGTCTGGATGCTTGTTCTAAACGTACTTGCTGTTGAATATGAAATAAAGCTGTAGTACATTTTGTACTTGAGGAGTTTATTGAATTACCAAACCTGGCAACAGGAATAAGAAAATCTCCTCACAATAAATTGTCTGAGTTGGTAAAGTTAAGGACTTGCGACGGTAAGTCATACAATTGAAGGTTTAGAGACGTTTAAGCTGAGAGATTGTAAACCATCATTTTTACTAATTTAGACAACAGATTTGGCGCAGTCGGATTTTCCTTTTTTGGCCCGGGTGAGTACACTTAGAAGTAAAGCGACGCCTGTTCGAAAAACAGAGCTCAAGTGAAAAGTTCGCGACTCAGAAGTGACTCAGAAGAGCAAAAATCCGAGAACAGTCCCGGTGACGTGTTCTTTTAGATTTGACCAAGTGCTCTAGGTAAATTCAAAAGTGCAGTGAATATTTTGCCAGCATGAATACGAGTGTTAGAGTATTGGCACTGGATATCTCGAAAGTTATGGACATGACGGAAGAACTAAATTGACGGTTTATTAACTTACCCCCTAAAGAACAAGCTGAAGTGGCTAAACGCCATCAGCGCGAGTGCGAAGAAGAGATAGCAAAATTAGAAGCTGAATTAACGAATGCTGCCAAACCTCCCTCTGCCAAAAGGCGAACAGCTGTAAATGCTCGCCTAGCGCTTTTGAAAGCCCCAGAAGGTCCTCTAGAAACTAGCAAAGCAATAATCGCTAGCCTGGAGACTAATCTGGAAGAAATAGACATGCATTTGAAAGCGATAGACGATACTCAACTTTTATTAATGTTGAGACAGTTAAAAGAGGAGATAAAGCGGAAAAAACAGCAACTCGCAGACGCTCTGGGGATAAGACAAGCCCTATTTAATCAAGAGCTGTCAATTGACCAAGTTACAGACCCAACAAAGCGCGAGTGCGAAGAAGAAATAGCAAAATTAGAAGCTGAATTAACAAACGCTGCCAAACCTCCCTCTGCCGAAAGGCGAACAGCTGTAAATGCTCGCCTAGCGCTTTTGAAAGCCCCAGAAGGTCCTCTAGAAACTAGCAAAGCAATAATTGCTAGTCTGGAGACTAATCTGGAAGAAATAGACATGCATTCAAAAGCAATAGACGATACTCAACTTTTACTAATGTCGAGACAGCTAAAAGAGGAGATAAAGCAGAAAAAACAGCAACTCGCAGACGCTCTGGGGATAAGACAAGCCCTATTTAATCAAGAGCTGTCAATTGACCAAGTTACAGACCCAACAGCCGACGAATTAATGTTCTACGACGTGGAAAAATCCAAAAAACTAAGAGGTCCTTCGCTGCCAATACAACAAGCTAGTATCGCGATGAGCCAGGTTCCTCCCTTCGACGGAGAAGGGAAGGACCTTTGGAGTGAATGGTGGATAAGGTTTCAAGGAGCCTTATATGATGGAGTGTACACCGATGAAGGTATTCGTTCTAATNTGACCAAGTTACAGACCCAACAGCCGACGAATTAATGTTCTACGACGTGGAAAAATCCAAAAAACTAAGAGGTCCTTCGCTGCCGATACAACAAGCTAGTATCGCGATGAGCCAGGTTCCTCCCTTTGACGGAGAAGGGAAGGACCTTTGGAGTGAATGGTGGATAAGGTTTCAAGGAGCCTTATATGATGGAGTGTACACCGATGAAGGTATTCGTTCTAATCTGATGAATAAATTAAAAGGGCAAGCATTCGAATACATTACTTCCATTGACGGTTTAGAAACTGCCAACTATAGAATAATAGTAAAAACTTTGCAAGATAGATACGGGAAAGTTGTTCCGCAAAAACGAATGAGAGACCTTTTTAGGATGTCTCAGGGAACAACAGAATCTGTGAACGATTTCGGTACAAGAGTTCGTAAACAAGGAAAGTTCATAGTCGGAGAAGCCCCTGGAAAGCTAAAAGTAGTCCGCAGAGAAAATCAGCCAGATGCCTTGTTAGAAAATCCCTTTTTTGTTCAAGAGAAATGGGAATATCAGGCAAAGAAAAATATGTTGGATGGATTTTTGTTAACTGCCGTTATTGACGGATTAAAACCGTCTAGCAGCAGAAAAATAATAGCCACCCCTTCTACTTTCGAAGCCGCATTAGCTTTAGCAATATCAGTAGAAGAAAGAAATTCTGACCTACTAGAAAGAGGAATTAATGACTTGACCCTGAATAATTTATCATTGCAGTACAATGAAAAATTGGCGTATACCAACGAGCGAGCCCCCTCCCCATATTTGGCAGGCGCAACCGCTAATGCTTCAAGTGATATACGTTGTTCAACGACCTGCTACGGGTGTGGAAAGATCGGTCACTTTGGAAGTGAATGTTTGGCGATTAGAGAAAAAGATCTGCAAGTGCCAAAGCGCAAATTGATATATTTTGCGCCGGAAAACGCGCGTCCGACTCGCGGAATCGTACGCAATAGTGGAATGCGTAGAGGTCGCCCTTCTTATCGTGGAAGAGGCGCCCAAGGATCTGGCAAAAGCCAGGGAAGGCGAATTAATTTTGTCTCTACTACTGCCAACGAAGACGATTATGCGGAAGAAGAATATCAGGATGAGTATCAGGAATACCAGGAGCCAGAAGAGGAA
>CAJPEX010003506.1:0-18299 GCA_905338405.1 Notodromas monacha
TCCCCAGGCTAACGGTGCCCTTGCCTGGGGGTTTCGTTTGTTGCCCATGAAAAAAAGAAAATAGATGAATGACAAAAAGAAAACACCCAGAGGCAGACGAGAAACTGCGAAGGCCGTGAAAAATGTTTCCCTTCTTTCTTTCAAAGTGACGGAAAAAAGCCCTCGTCCAGTTTCCCGACGAAGACATAATCAAAAAAAAAAATTTTAGCGATCGAAAAACTGTGAAAAGTGAAAAATTCAGCTGAAATCCAACACGAAGCTCTGTAAACTTTTATGCGATGGAAATTACAATTTTGCGCGCGATTTTGCAGTAAAAAAAATTTCTTCTTCGAAATATAAAAAAATTCAACATCTCTTGAGAAGCATATAAAATACATTTTCGAAGCAAAGCTGAGGTTCCTTGAATCTTGATGGGGTTTTCTCATCATAATATTCAAAAATGAAACTTTTTTGCAGTGTGGTCATAAAAACTGAGATTTCATCCATTATATAAAATGTTTAAAACTTCGAGTGAATCCTCTAGAGTGAAAACTCTAATTATGCACTATGATAATATTAAAAAAAAAAATACTGTACATTTTCTTTGCTGATTAAATCATTACTTTTCAGCGATTTTCACGCAATATTTTCAAAACTCGGCAAATAAATTCAAATATGCTGATGAAATCCCGCTGGATGGAATAATAGTGTAGTTTTAGAATTTTTTGCCCATTTCCAGAAAGAAAGAAAATAACAGATTGTATATTTGATAGGTTTTGTTTATTGAACTAAGACTCAAATAAATTTTTACGAACTTATCAATGAGAGGGTTGCTTAAAATTTACTCTTCAAATTTCCTGGAAAAATCTGGGGAAAATCGTTTTAAAAAAATATTGCCACATGGAATTTTTATGGCATGTTTTAAATTGTTATGCAAATTTTCTCCGGAGTCTGAGATGAAATTTTGAAAATAAACTCAGGCTTTAAAAATTTTTCGCCCAAAACTCGTTCAATAAGATTAATTTCTGGGAAAGTTTCGCGGAAAAATTCGCCAGCTTGAATATCTTCTCGACGCGCAAACTAAATATGAGAAGAATTTAAACCCGGAAGTTGCACATTTCATTTTATAAGTACTTCGGAAAAACAAGTACAGGCCTTTGAGCTCGTTAGGAAAAATGCTTCGTGACCACCATTGACGTTTCATGACTGGTATTGCACTGTTCTTTCGCGTGAATGTGCACTCTGCAAATTAAATCTCGCTCGCAAA
Source organism: Notodromas monacha (assembly GCA_905338405.1). Lineage (NCBI taxonomy): Eukaryota > Metazoa > Arthropoda > Ostracoda > Podocopida > Cyprididae > Notodromas > Notodromas monacha. The sequence continues at coordinate 1,247 of CAJPEX010003506.1, forward strand.
TTTCATTTCTCTGCCATTTTTCCTGGCTGTTTTTTTTTTCTCTTCTTGTGAAAGAAAAAAAAACCGTAGCCTGTGCCTCATTCGTTCCAATTTTGCGTACAGAAAAGACTTTTCTTCAGAATCTGCACGCTGATGCTTATCTTGAGCAAAAATACATTCTGTTTACGAATTTGAAAATTTAAAACAACATTCTGACTGGAAAAGACGGGAAAGTTCCGGATGTACGAGGAAATCGATTATTTACAGAAACTCGCTTTGAATTTTTAAAAATGCATTAAAAAAAATTACTAGCACCTAGATTTCGAACAATATCTGTAGCAATTTTTCTAAAGAAATATTCCACTAATCACTATCATGCCCCCCGAAAATCGAAGTGATTTTTGAATAAAATATCACGATTTTATTCTTCACCATCAGAGACTTTGGGGTTGCAGAATTGTATTCTTTCGCAAATTTTCAAAGTTATGCTGTCATTTAGCAAATTACTTACACCACATCCTCGTTCGCTCATTTTTTAGAGGTTTTTAAAAATTTTTCAAATAAATCAAAGGACTATGGAAACTGAGTAAAAATTGCAATCATAGAAAAATCAGATGAAATTCAAGAATCAATATTCATAAAATATTCCTCTGCCTGAATATTGCTTCTATTTTGCTGTTTATTCGAAAAAAATTAATTATATGTTAATTTATAAAGATAAATTCAGGAACTGTGAAGCCGGTAATACTTTCAAGGCGAACTTTTTTGTGCAGCTCCACGTGGACTGATTATATTCTCAAAAGTCCGCATTTATTTTTAATGCGTGTAATTTATACGGAGGAACAGTGTAAGCCCATGAAACTTGTTGCAAAATAAGTCCACGGTACTGAATTCGCGATTTTGCACGGGTAGCTCGCTTTGAAACTTTGAAGCGAAGATTTTTGCTCCTTTCCGAAGGTATTTCACGTTCATAAATTATCGTCACCGGTGCTGCCAAATTTTTTTGCAGATTTAAATGTTACTCAGACCGCTTTTGAGAAACAAAAGTACAATGAGAATCTAGTAAAAATCGATTAACGTTTTCCGAGCCACGAAGCGAGAAAGAAGAAGATTGAGTTTTAATTGAAGTTTTGCACAAAGCACGAAGGCCATACAATTTTTAAACACTTTTGCAACTTTTCCGAAACCTTATTCAAGTTTACCAGCATTTTCGACTCTTACGCAATGAGGTTCAATTTGAAGGTCAGTTTGAATTGAAAATAGTGCAATTTCGAAGTGTGAAAAATTAGATTTTCAAAAGCTGAAATTTTTGAGGTCATGTCAGACACTGAAATGCAATTAATCTCAGACAAATGCTCGAAATAAATCAAGCGAAAGAAAAATATGAGCAAAAATTTTCATTGACTCAACTTCGGAAATAATTTTTCCAAATTTTTTACGCATCTCCATTTTTCATTTTTTCAAATTAAGAAAATACTTTTTCCAATAACCAGTGCAAGAAAAATTTACTGATGAAGATCCGTTTCGAATCTTTCAAGTCTACTTCACAACGTGTAAAATTTGAGAATTTAAGAAATCGACAAAATGACACGTTCATTTTAAAATTGTTCTAAGTGAAATTTCTGAAAAATGCAGTAATAAAACAAGAATCCATTGCTGTTCATATTAAAATTTCGAGGTATTATGAAACAATATTCTCCTCATGTTTGCAGAATTGAATTGAAATCTTTCTGTAACATTAACTTATTAAAATTCAACTCTATCTTCAGTGTTTTTCTGAAAATTTTATCCAATGCATATTTTCTAGTCATGGCAAAATTATCCCTGACTTTCGAATCGGAAATTACATATATTCGAAGATGCCCCAACATTTATGTTTTCAAAAATGAAATATCGATGTGATCCCGTGATGTGCATGTGAATTTGGGAAGAATTTATTTTTTTATTCATGAAAAATACAAAAGTTTTGCGTATTTTCAACTTTCACAGCGGATTGCGCATTTATTTTCCATCGCCACTGCGAAAATTGGCGACTCAATTCTTTTGATATTTTCTAGATTATTCTGCTCGAGAATTCGACCAATTTCAAGAAAAAAATCCTCTCAAGGATGATGAATGAAAAATGACTTCGGTAACATGTCGAAAATCAGTGCCCACGAGAAATGATTGCTGTCGGAAGACAGCAGTTCACGACGCAAAACATCAAGAGAGACATTCCCGACTCGCCAATATGACAGTATTTTTGCGCCACAACCTGGATATCATTCGCGCATAAATTTCAAGGCATGCTAATTTAATGGCACGCGTAAAAATAAAAATGAGCCTGAGGCGGAGCGAGGACGCCCGCGAAAACCATCCTTTCTTTTCCTTTCCGCTCGCAATTTCGAGAGGGTTCTTCAAAAAGTGAACCACAAATTGTCATTTTGAGAGTCAAAGATCGGTGGATCATCTTGATTTTGGAAATCATCCGTCCCCTTCTTGAGAAATAAAAAAAGAGAAATGCAGTAATAAGTTCAGGTGAGTATCCTCCAAACAAAAAAATTATTATAATAAATAAAATTACATCTAATTGTATATATACCAAGGCTGTACCTCATTCCTAGATTGCACTACCATCCAGACAAATCTTTAGGATGAGTTCATAATCACAACAACCTACCAGAAACTGTGAATTTTATTCATCCGCATTCTGCTGAAACTGATTTTGGAAGGCGGTTAGGTAAAGTTAGGTTAGGTCAGGTTATGACTAACCTAACTTTACCTAACTGCCTCCCAAAATTAGTTTCAGAAACCCAAAGAAAGCAGAAACTGACTTTGGGAGGCGGTTAGGTGAAGTTAGGTTAGGTCAGGTTAAATTGGTCTGAGGGAAGGTACAGAGAAAACAGGAAAGTAGGTACGGAGATAACAGGAAAGTACCCCAAATTTTATATTTAAACTTTGCTATTGTGGATTTTGACATTGAATTTGTTGATTTGAGGCATCATTGATAAATTGAAGAAAAAAACAAACAATCTCCTAACAACGAAAATAATTTTACAACAAAGAATTCAAGTTTTCAATTGGCAACTGTGTCATGTCCCAGCTGTGCTCAATTGACTGGCTCATCTGAGAGCCCATGTTAATTTTATCGTTTATACCCTTATTGGCGGTGAATTGTGGACGCAGAATTAAATGCCCGTTGAACTCCCGTTTTCTTTTTTTTCGTCGCGTCAGTGAGAATTATCCCAAACTTTTTGGAAGCCCCTTGGTATAATCCATTCCGGGCGCCAAAGGAAAAGAAAACTGACGGATCACGCCTCGCATTTTAACGACCTGAATCACGGCCAAGTCGGCGATGAAACAAAGGACTCCTGCAGTCAATCAGTGACCTCGTGTCACATTTCCGAGTCCTCGCCGGGGCACGAGTCTGTTGATGACCGAATACTGTACTGCAAGAAGCCGTTTTTGGCCCGAACCCTTCTCTGATGGTCGAGGGTTGCTTATTTTGCTGATGGGCTTGGTTGGTTATCACTACAGTACAGTACAGTACGATGCTAACCGTTGGAAAATTCTTTGGAATTATCTTCATTTTTTTATATTTTCAAAATGCAGGTTTTAATCCATGTACGCGTTTGTTTGGCAAGTTTTTGTGCATTATGTTGCTTAATAAAATGCCCCTATAACGACGAAGAATGTGTTTCCTCAATTTATTAATCTATTTATTCATTTAAAATCATGACGAAAACAGCTGGTTGGGGGGTCTTGACGTTTGGGCGTTCAATCACTTCTTATGGTTGAGCATATTTTTAAAATTGCTCATTCTTTTTTTGGAAGTCCTGCTTGAATGACTATTTTGGGATTACTGTATTTCATTTTTATATCATCAATATTTAGGTATTATTCCATGCACGCTTTTGACTGGCAAGTTTTCTTTTTGCATTTTATTGCTTACTAAAATGCCCACGCCATTATTTTCGTAGTTCATTCGTTTATTTCATCATGGCGAAGATTTTCTGTATTTTTTTTTCTCATCACCGTATTTTTGGAGGTTGGAAAAGCGAGTTTGCGTATTTATTTCTATTAGCTATTTTTTTCAGCTTCGTTGGCAGAAAGTGTTCGACGAAAAAGTGTTGAATTAGTCAATTATCTGGCCACAGGTTTTTTCCTTTTGTCTGATATAATTTTCTGTTAAATTAAAAATGAGAAAACTGTTTTCCATGTTAGCATTGACGCTATGGAGAATACTGAATGAATAATGAAAAGACTGCAGTCAGAATTGGATAATGTTTACAATAAAGCATGTTTTTCGTATCAGACAATAATTTGGGANGGGAAAACGGAGGAAATTTTTGTTTTTGGAGCAGTGTCAATAATTTACCCGGGAAAAAATTGGAACCGTATCCGGGTTGAAGAAGTGGAATGATTGGAAGAATAATTCTTCTAGGTTTTATTCCTTTTTTTTTTTAAGAATCGCGGAAATTGGTGGCGACGAATCCGACCCAGTTTCTTAATTTGAAAATGTAAATTACGAAGCGTTGGTAATTACAGCACCTGCTCAGCATGAAACACGTTATTTTTTTCAACAATCGTCAGAATTATTTTTGATAATATTTTCTAGAAAGTCGAAGCAAATTTGAAGAAAAAACTGGATAAACGTTCAAGTATCGGTTATAATCAAAAATCCAAGTACAGTAAACTAATTTCCCTGGCACATTTTTCGGAATAAAATCATAAAAGTTAGTGGCAAATTTCCCGTTTTTATGTGCGGTTAAGATTTTTGCAGAAATGTTCACCATTTCTGTAGCACTCCAACCTGTACATATTCAATTCATTTTATTGATATCAGAGAAACGCTGATGAAGGACCATTTAAAATTATGGCTACGACAAAAAATAATTACACCTGAAATGAATTTTTGAAATCGAACATAACTGCATGGATTCCTAAACAAATTTGTCATAATTTCTGTATGTTCACAAATGACCATGAAATAATCTGCCACGTTATGAACCGAATGTCCGAATGAGAAAATGTTATTTTTCCAAATGCAGGGCTAAAAGTATTTGTCTAATCTTTTAAGATTAGTAGAAGGATTTATTTTTAAACCTTCGTGTGGTTCAGAAGGTTCCGGACTTGCCACTAAATAGTCTTTTTCTTTATTGAAGCAAATAATAAGATAGTGTATACATATATTTTTCTCTAATCACACTTTCTCACTGAAAAATGTGACAAATATTTTTGTTAGTACGCCTCCACTGTTGCAATTGTAAAAACTGCCAACTGACAATTTGTTGGTGGTATTCTGGTGTCGATGTCGATGTCGCTCACGACGGTGGCTCATTAGCTATCGAATAGCCCGTGGGCTTGTTGACCCGTGAGATTGGCCTGTCGACGTCAGAACGGAATTGGCATGGATTTTCATTACATACATTTTTTTTGTTCTTCTTCGCAATTTGCCTCTTTTTCACGATGGGAAGACAATTCTAGTCATGTGTGTCTCTATTAATTTTTTTCGAGGAAGGGGGAAAATAAAATTTCTGATTTGGTGACTCGCGTAATTAATTTTTTTCGCTCGTCAGACTCATGTGGGAAAATGTCCGTCAGGTTCTGAAGTCGTTGGCATATTTTCCAATCAACCAAGGTGTCAATCTGTGATTTATGTCTGCGGAATTGCAATGCGAGCGAAAGTGCAATTCCGTATATAATGAGCACTGATGCGCGGTTTTCATTCCGAAAGATGTCAATCGCAATTTGGGATACCTATTTTTCTTTTACACGAGACGAAACATTTCATTTCAAAAACTATGATTTAAAAAATGCATTTATAAAATACTCCGGGAATTGCATTTTNTCAACAATCACTGCATGATCCGCAATATTCAATACTGTTCAATTTCGCATAACGACGCGTCGGAAATTTTGTCAATTTTAGACTGTGGTGAGACAAAGAAAATAAAAGCATTTTGAAAATGTTTTACAAATTCCTCCGACTGAGGGAAATTGTTTTTATTTCTTTCTCAAGAAAAAGTATTGAATAACGTTCAAATTTCAACGTTCTTTTTTCAGGAGACACATTTTTTCAGATCTGTTTAAGTTCGACTTAGATATGTTGGAATTTTTTTTAATTCTAATGGAAAATTTCACCCATTCAAATACTTTATTTTAAACGGTGAAGATGTTTTTCCCAATTCTCCCGAATGAGGGAAAGTATTTTTTGTATTGCTTTCTCTGAAGTTTTTTTTACAAACTGTTCCAAAGCACAGAGCGGACCCTTTTATTAAACGAAAGGGCCTTCGTTTATACTCTTTAAGACTGCTGCCTCAGTCGACAGCAAGAGCAGCAGCCGCTACTTCGTTGACCAAATATCTGATGGAGATAATGATAATTACTCTTCTCCACGAGAGAGGCAGAGAGATAATAAATAAATAAACTAATAAAAACGCTGTAGTTGAATCCCTTTCATTTTTTCCCCTCCAGCATCTCTGCAATTCGTGTATGTTTTGCGCTTATATTTTACCGAGCCCTTCTGTCAGTTATTTCGAAATACATCAGGAAGTGATTTCTTTTCCACGAAAGTGCATAGAAATTTTTGAATCGTGTGGGATTTTTTTTTTTTTAAAACGAAACTCCTCTTAGGTTCATATTACTGTACATCCAAATTTTCTGAGCGTGGACTGATTAATTTGTGTGATGTGCTCTTACATTCATGTCAAACAAATTCCATGCAGTTTCCTGTTTTTTTAGTGTTCTTCTTCTGTCAACAGTGGTTTTCGGGCTTTTCATGTTCACATTTCCTATTTGAAAATATTTAAAAGTTTGGGTGGAGTCTTGTATGAAGAGATCACCCGAAATTTGTCCATATATATGGATTTAGTAATAATAATATTTCCTATTTATTCTCATAGTCGATGCATGCAAATATTTGCGAAAACAAAAAGGGGGTTCTTCATGAAAATCATCCGATTTTCATGAAGAAAAAATAGAAGGTAGGAATCTTCAAAAGGAAATACTATATGTCCAAAAAAGTTGAAAATAGTTTTGTGTGAAACAGTGCGTTCATTTCGGGACTTCTTGATGCAGAAATTTCTAGAAAAAAATTTTCTATACTCTGTTCATTGTTTCAAACTTCCACACAAGACTACTTGTTATTCCTTGAAAATCAGCGATGCAAACTTTTTTTCTCTTTTGGTTGACGCTATTTTTGCACCACAAATGAGGTTTGAAAATCAGCGGGTGCTGCTGCTCATAATCGCGTGAAAACGGTGAGTGAGTCTCTCATTCGGACCTGAACGAACTTGAACTGGCGTTATAGCTGACAAACCTGTCTGCATAGAATAAAGACCCCCCACAAGAAATAAAAGAGGCAAAAAATAATAAGAAAATAGGGTATGATAAATGATGCCCGCAGCGGAAGTCACTCGGCGTGGTTGTTGTTGTCACAGGCCTAGCCCCGCTTGCCTTGGCCTTGGCGCCGAGCCAGACGTAAGAAGGTGGCGTCGTGGAACTGTGAGTGGAAATAAAGAAAAGGTGGTAACAGAATATGTTATGTACACATCATATATTAGAATATGCAGTGGAACCTCTCTAAGTCGAATTTCAAAGGACCTGCAAAAAAATTCGACTTCCGGAGGTTTTGACTTAGGGAGATGTCAGGAATTGTATATAGGTTGGAACTGAAATACAAGGCCCTTTTTTCTAGAAAACTTGAAGAAAAAATTGTAAGTGGAGATATTCTAAAGCTTAAATGGCTTCTTAAATGAATTGAAAGGCTGCTGAAAGGGGTTCATTTGCCCAATTATGAATTTTAATATGTTTAAAACACATAAGTTTCTGTTTTTAGCGATATTTTTCTTTCTTTTTTTCAAGAAAATAATGGCCAACAGGCCACACAAAATTCGTATTACAGAGGTTTGAGGGGAAAAGCCTTTGACTTAGGGAGGTTTTTTATGTGTTGTTTCTAAGGGGATTCAGAGAGGATCTGGAAAAAATTCAACTTAGGGGGGTATTTGTCTTAGGGAGGTTTGAGCTATGGAGGTTCACCTGCTATACATGCAATATATAAATGTAGAGTTTATCCTATATCCAAGTCAATTTTCAAGGGACACCCCAAAAAATAAATTTGAGTTATTGAGGTTTTGATTCCAGGAAACAATCCATTTTTGTTCTGGGAAATATTGAAGAATTGGAGGACATTTCGATTGGTGATATTCAGGGCCTTGTCTACCCTTGTTTGGCAAAGTTGGGATGTATATGCAGAATTTTGTCCCATGAGAGCTCCCTAAGTCAATTAAAAAGATTATAATATTTTTTAACCAAGGCTTAAGTTGAAAATAAGTCTGCTATTGTTTTCATAATCCTGCAAACATTTTGGCACAAACGAAAATTCCTCACTGGGTGGCAATTTTTACGCATTCACAGCATAGGATTAACGTTGGGGATTTCTCGAGACAATGGAAATTTCTGTACCCAGAATTTCCCCGAATTATCATCATCAGCGTTTTTTGGATTGATGATTTTTTTCAAGGCATCGGAATAAATTTTTTAAGTTCGTTTCGGACAAAGGCTTTCGTTCAAACATTTTTTTGTAACCGCATTTCTTCAATTCAACCCCACCCACATTCTCAAAGAAGTTGTGAGCAAATAGGCGCATCATTTTCACGGTCTGAGTGTCGAGATAATGAACAATACCCCACATAATTTATTTAGCGACTTGAAACGGTGGAGACGGTTTCCGCCCTTCCGGCCTATAAAAACATTTAACAGTAAATCCGCAAATAATTTCAAGAGAACCCTACTTTTTTTCGTGAGGACATATTTTAATTGCCCCTGCTTCCCTTGAAAATTTCAGATTCGAAGATATTTTCTTGTCAAATGTCGAAACTAGCGTTTTTTACTCGCTGAAGGTAAAAAAAAAAATGGCATCTAAAAATAACATGTGTGCTTCTTGGAAAAGAGAAAAATCATAATTCAAAACCTTAAAAGCCAAATATGACAACATAATAGAAGGAACATTTACACCATATTTTCCACTAGGAAGAACAAATGTTAAAATTATTTTTCGCCTGAAAAAGGTCACGCGAATCAATTTTTAAAAAGAATTCGAGCAAGTTCAAACAACTGAATGTTATATTTCAAATTCCTGTGTGGTTCTATCTTTTATCTATTTGTGATCAGCCCGAGAAGACCTTTCAAAATTGTCAACGATAGATGAATCTCGAAGTATCATTGAATCAATCACTTATTAATTTAACCTTGAGTAATATTCAATTACGGGAAAGTGTTCCAGCATAAAGTTAAGGGAGCACATCTAATGAAGAGAAATCTGAAAAAATTTGAAATTCTGTGATCCCATTGTACAATCTGGATGTGGAAGAAAGCATATATTGTATTTTTAATTATCATTCTGGAATTGAGATCAATTTCGCAAATTGGGTTAGCGGATGACATTTAATTTTTCAGCCCAGAGATTTGATAAGAATGATAATTATGCCCGAGAAATATTATTAATTTTTTTTCAAGTTGCCCTGATTGTTCAGTCTGTCGATAATTGACAAGGAATTAAGTGATTGATCGATCACTTATTGAGCGTTTGATGAAATGAGGGTATTTCTCTTTCCTCTAAAAACGTTAAGCGCGGTTTCGGAAATTTTTTTTTAGTCAATGCATTCATTTTATATCGATGATTAGGAGTCACGATTCGTTGGAAAAAAAATGTGCTTGTCATCATTCCAAATTGGCTGACTCATTGCAATTTGTGTTCCAAGGTTTCGTTTTTTTTCTTTTTATTCCCACGCGTTGTTCAACAACTTTGGCTTTGATTGTAATGCTTTCTTTTTTTAAAGTTGATGTGGGATTTTCAACAGCGGTCTTGAGCTTTTTATGACATGCAGTAATTTATTTTTATTTCTTTTTCAAATTTTAATATCATGTATAGTATTTTCGTTGAATTCGTGTGGTACTGCTAATCTTTTTACATCACCTCGCTGTAGCTCAACTGTTGACCACAAATAAACTGACCCTTTGAACGATTTGAGAATCATATTTGATTTAAGAAGCATACTCAAACCTCCCTCACGTAAAATACCTCCATATTGAATTTTTTTAATTCCGCGCTGAATTACCTATAAGGAATACTGTAAATTAAAACCCTCCCTAACTCGAATGCTTTCCCCTCAATAACCTCTATAAATCGAATTTTCTGGAGGTCTTATATGACTTTTTTGATTGACACAAGAAAAAGAGAAAAGCAATAAAATTATAACTTGATGTGTTTTGGACGGATATGAGAGACTAATTGGGCAAATGAACCCTTGTCTCCAAGTTCAACTTCCCGTTAACTCATTTAATAAATAATGTATCCCCAATCACAGTTAATCGTATAATCTTTTTTAAATTCCCATGACAAAAATGATCATTTTCCTAACTTAAAACCTCTCGATAAGCTCAAATTATTTCGTGCTGGTCCCTTAAAATTTGACCGAAAGAATCAAGTGCAAAATTGCACTTACCAAGACCAACCCATATTCCGAAAAAAATCGAACTTGTGAAGATAATTTACAAGAAGAATCCGTGAATGGCTTCAGAAACTGTAAAAAAATAAATTTAAATAAGACTTTCTGTGCAAGGGTTGGGCTAGAAAAGAGATAGTTTCGAAGAAAATGCTGTGAATACACGAAAAATCATATAATCGCCGAAAATTTAAGGCATTATTCAAATCTAATTTCTATTACAGAAACTACTGTACTGTATATGCAAACTCCATTTAAAATCTTGAGCGTATACATCTGTGAAAGCGGATCATCTGAAAATTAATATTTATTTTTTTATCCTATTTATTTATTTATTTATTTATTTATTTATTTATTTATATATTTATTTTAATTTATCCTAATACAGTATTTACTAATTTACAGAAGGGCCAGAAAGGATGTTTCAGATCACCAACGGATTCACGTAAACCCTCACTCGTCGGGCGTTTGTCAGGGTTTCAGTCCAACTCTTGATTGCTTCAATTAAGGAACATCGTCGCGCTTCTCCATTGTGCAGTTCAGTATTTCAAAGGTTGGTCTATTCCGGATGATGGCGGATTTCTGCTTCGGATAATTAAAGCGAGTTAATCTCGCGTGGACATTAAGGCATTATTCAAATCTAATTTCTATTACAGAAACTACTGTACTGTATATGCAAACTCCATTTAAAATCTTGAGCGTATACATCTGTGAAAGCGGATCATCTGAAAATTAATATTTATTTTTTTTTTAAATTTATCCTAATACAGTATTTACTAATTTACAGAAGGGCCAGAAAGGATGTTTCAGATCACCAACGGATTCACGTAAACCCTCACTCGTCGGGCGTTTGTCAGGGTTTCAGTCCAACTCTATAACGAAGTTAATTCCTTGTAGCAGCGCGAAGAGGTAACACGTCAAGTCATAAAGTTTCCAACCAGATAAGGCCTACTACCGCCTAAAGACGAAGCCTATTAATTTCGCTCAATTAGAGCGCACCTGGCGTTTCGGACGGCGTGTGATTCCGGTCATCGACTTGGTCCGCTGCGTGACTTGTTGGTATCAAACGAGGGTTTGGATCTGCTGAGAACTTGATGACGTCGGAATAGCTTGAATAAAAAAAGAGGGAGAAAGCTATATATAAAGGGACACCGAGAAAGCATAAGTGAGCACGGCAGTGTGAGAAAACTGGTTTATTGCCCCGTCCTTTGTTCCACTTGTTGGCCTGCCAAGTCTTCCGATCCGAACATTGCGGACTCGCGACCCGGACTCGTGTGGTAGCATGCGAAAGGTCNAAAAAAATCAAGGATGGCGTATTTTTTGGGCGTTCAACTTTAATTTTAGTTATTTTTCTTTATTGTAAATTGTGTCTCAATGAATAACATTATTTAGCTGCGGGAAAATGAACGTGCGATATAATTTGAAAAAATTGGCATGAAAACGGTGCATAATAATAAGTATTAAAATGTCCTTCAGTGGATTTGGGTCGGGTGGGAAAGGGGTTTGGTTGTGGGAATCTCGATCGAACCTTTTGAACGCTGAAAATCGTCAAATATAGTGTTCGGTTCATTCATTCACTAATAATTATGATAATCATTTATAAATCCGTCTGGAGTGGTGTTACATTTTTAATAATAAGCCGGAACTAAATTATTCTTCATTTTTCAGATTCCTTGACTTCTGATTTCCGTGAAGCATTTCAAAATTAATCAGGAAAAAGCAGTCATGTCATTTTTTGAACGTCCTCCTTCAAGTTTTTGGCATTTTTGCCTGCATCAGATTTCAGAGGAGTTAAAAATATACAGTAAATGGTATTTAGGCTCCGAAATTCGCGAGGAAATACTGTTACGAACCTTTTAAATAAAAATATTATTCAGAAGGTGCTTCTGAAAATTAAGTCAAGAAAATTTAAAAGTTTTTCCGGTTTATGAGTGAAGCAATAATTTCTACAACCGGGTTCCTGTGCAATATTGTCACTTTATTCGGCGGAGATTTTTAGTTTCAAAACGAGTTGGTCCATGGTTTTCTCATTCCCACGACCCGTCAAGCGAAATAACGAGCTTCAGAAGCATCGTTTTCGATTTGTTTCAAACAATGGCAGCTCTGTGAGAAAAAGAAGCGGGGTTTCGCCATCGTCGTCATTTTTCGAAACCCTTTCCAAGGGAAGGGTTCACATATGATTGCGACTCCCCGAAAACGTCGGGATTCCGCGAGAAACTTCGCTCCCGAAAAATGCGTCCACCTTTTTTTTTTTTTATTGTATACGCGGAAGCTCCCGGAAGAAAATCGCGTCCATAGCCTCGGGGGATGATAATGACGGAATAACCATTCATGAAAGCATGAGCACGGTTATCGTGTGAAGAAGAGAACAAATAATGATGATAAATAAAAGCCGAACAAACTTTCTCTCCCGCGTTTTTTCCTTTTTCTGACGGAAATAACCGTGACCCGTTTATTTTACCAATCGTAAGGTTTCTTGTTTACCAAGGATTTATTGAAAGTTGTGTCGATGCAAGTGATGTGAAAATCAGCATTTTAAACATACGAAACATGGCTGATGGATTTTATAGAACTCAATCTATACATTTGATACAAATGGGAAAAATATGTTGCCGTATTCCTCTCAAAAGAACACGTATTCAATCCGCAGAAATTTGTCAAATTTCCTTTTTGCTCAAATCAGATGCTGTAGTAAATTATTAGGAAGGATTTTCGAGTTTTCTTTTTCTTCTGGAGTGGCTACAAGAACATTGTTAAAAATTCGGAAAAGATTCTGGGATTGAGTTTGCTTATCGTACGATCTGGTGATGGGAAACTTATGGAAATTATTGCGTCGTTGTATTCTGAAATTTAGCCAACAGTTTAATGATTTTGAGTCAACAGAAAATTGGCCGGGGTTTCGTGAGCCAGCAATGAAACTTTTTTTTGCGATTTGCGGGAGTTTTACGAAGTTCCCTTCAACTCATTCTCTTCCCTCTTTTTATTTTTTTGCCTCACAGAAGATTCCAGGATTTTACCAAAAAGATTACTGCCTCATAAGCGAAAGAAAAATGCATGTTTTCGCCCCATTTCCCCCTCCTTGGTGTCGAATTTTCCCAGTAAAAAAAAATAAAAATAAAAAAGTGAGATAATGCAATGCTGGTAATTCGGCCTGAAGGGAGCAAGAACCTCTGTGTAATGATGGACCAGAGCAAAAGCTGGATGATGATTACCTCTTATTACATTCCTCTTGCTTTCTCTGGGATTTTCTCACCCCTAGCTTTATATTTTGTATTGATTCCTGAACCAAATTTTCACAAAAGTCTAAACTGACTTGTAAAATCCTGTGTGTTGCAGGCATTCCTTCATTAATAAATCAGGCTTTTTCAAGTCACTCTTTGCATCAGAAGCTTGTGCACCAGTGAGATAAGAATATTGGTTGAAGGTTTCCCAGATTCTTGTCACTGAAGAAAAAGTTAGGTTCAGATAAAAGGAGAGTATCTCAAGATCTGTCAGTTTGATCAATTTTTATATGAATAAAGAAAATTTGAGCATATTTAATATGATTTGTGTATAGGCCTCTTGAGCCTTTGCAAAAATGATGATTATGAAATGAAGATGAGCACAACAATCAGCCTAGGATGGGCTGGGAGCCTCTTTAAATAGAGGCTCCAAAAATAATTAGGTTTACTTTTGTCCAAACACAAATATATTCTTTCATACAACACAAAAAAATTCAGACAAGGTTTTCAAGAGGTTTTACTGCACCGTTTTTAGCTTGTCGCACTTCAAGAATTGGCAGTAAAATGAATTCTGTATTTTGTTCATTTTGGGAGGAAAAAGGAAGAGGACAGAAGTTGTTGTCTTTGACTGGGTTTTTCTGTGTTTCTGATTGGCTTTGAGAAACAAATTCAAGGAAGACAATCAGGCAGCTTTGTACAGGTTCTGTTATATATTGGAGGTAAGTTATTGGATGCTAAGCTCCAAGAAACCAATGATCAGTTGTTGGGATTTGTGAGGATTACATAATATTTAGTTTTGAGGCCCTTCAGAACTTTCTAGGATGTTTCTGTTCATGATACCTGTGATGAGACAATAAAGCATCCAGTGGATGCCCTTACTCTATTTATTTCATGGAGGAATGAATGTGTTTTTGTACTTTAAATTAGAGTTGCTTGGAGGCTGCATAATTACCTTAGTGCTCAGATGTCTCTTATTTTGCGAATTTTTTTGGATGGGTTTTAGGGAAGGCAAGTTTATCATGGTACAAACTTGTCTACTGGACCCTTTGGGATTCCTGGGATTTTGGGTAAAAGTCTGTGATCCCTGGAATCCCTGAGGTGGTGCAAACTGACCTCTGAGGTTGGTTTCACTGGAACTCTGTTTTTATATCTTTGTGGTCATCTTTGGCCAACTCCCAGTTTCCTTGAAGGATAGGTTTCCTGGTGCCTTCTCTTTCATATTTTTGTTATTCCAAATCTGACTCTTGCGTGTGCTGTTTGAAAGATCCTGCAAAATTTTGAAGTGCCTAATTCTGTTTAACTGAAAAATACTAGCGTTCAAGTAGGGTGAAATTCACCTTGGTCATAGCCCAACTGAATCCGTGAGTTTTATTTTATGAAAAGTCAGGTTTGCTTAATTCCCAACATCTTGCATCTAGATGGGATTTTTCAAGTGTTTCAAAAATNAGGAATGAATGTGTTTTTGTACTTTAAATTAGAGTTGCTTGGAGGCTGCATAATTACCTTAGTGCTCAGATGTCTCTTATTTTGCGAATTTTTTTGGATGGGTTTTAGGGAAGGCAAGTTTATCATGGTACAAACTTGACTTCTGGACCCTTTGGGATTCCTGGAATTCTGGGTAAAAGTCTGTGATCCCTGGAATCCCTGAGGTGGTTCAAACTGACCTCTGAGGTTGATTTCACTGAAACTCTGTTTTTATATCTTTGTGGTCATCTTTGGCCAACTCCCAGTTTCCTTGAAGGATAGGTTTCCTGGTGCCTTCTCTTTCATATTTTTGTTATTCCAAATCTGACTCTTGTGTGTGCTGTTTGAAAGATCCTGCAAAATTTTGAAGTGCCTAATTCTGTTTAACTGAAAAATACTAGCGTTCAAGTAGGGTGAAATTCACCTTGGTCATAGCCCAACTGAATCCGTGAGTTTTATTTTATGAAAAGTCAGGTTTGCTTAATTCCCAACATCTTGCATCTAGATGGGATTTTTCAAGTGTTTCAAAAATCTGTAACAATCCTGAAAATATTTACCTCACAATACCTCAAGCTTTTTCTAGGGCATGTGACCTCTCAAAGAATAATTCTCTTTCATGTATATTTAAATGCAGGCGAAACTGTAAGAAGTTATTGCACTCTCCATGAGAAATTTCGATTTCTATGTTATATAATCTCATCCAAATCATTCTTGTGCTGAGTTGAGCAAGGGGAAATGGGCTTTGGGATCTATGTTTTAATTGCTGCTATTTCGGCGAAATTCGGAGGAGAATGTATATGTTGAAATAAACCGAGTCAATCTAAGAATTTTACGCGTCCAATTCCATCAGTGAAAATGCAGAAAACGTATAAAAGTATGAAAATGGTGTTGAATATTTTTAACTGACGCACGGTTTGATGTTCAAGAAATAGCACTGGAATTGGACTGAACATAATGCACAATATTGTTGGGCAAATCGCTATTTCAAAAAACTACTTCTGAGAAACAAATATGGTACTGTATCATGAAACACCCAGTCGATTTTAGAGTTTTACGCGTCCAATTCCATCACTTTCTGGATCGTTTCGTCACAGGCGTAAAAACTTCAAAGAAATTAAAGAAATATTGATGAATCATTAAAACTGACACAGTAAATAGTCGATATAAAAAAATAGTAACTGGAATTGAACAATTTCACGGAACGTACTGCAAAAGATTGTTGAGCAACTTTTCCTGGAGATGATTCATATTTTCAACTCCATCGGCATTCAAACAGAGAAGGAATAAGAAAAAATAGCTACTGTATCACTTTTTACCACTATCAATTGTTGATAGATATTTCTCGAAAATATCCGAAATTTCTGATTTGATCACGGATTTAGAATAAAATTTGAAAATGCTGTCCAGTGGTATCTGAATATTTTCTGGGGGATTTTTGGGCATTATAGAGGGAAACCCAACAAAAGAGCTGATGATAAAGACAATGTGTGGAACAAACAAATGCACTGTCATTTTGCAGACAAGAACATATGTTCATGGAGACATCTTGAATAAATGTTCCTAGTTTATTTTTCCAGGACAAATTCTTGCGTGATTTGATGGCTATGAACTTACACAGTTCACATTGAAGAACATTGAAAACACTGAATGAGTGAATAATAAATGAATTTTCACACAAATCTTAATCCAAAAATAGATATTTTAAATATGTGGAGATATGAAGAAGGACTAAAAAGGGATTATAGTCATCCCATCAATGAAGGTTCTTTTCTGCAACCCATGGGTCATGGACTGGCACCAGTCTGCAGAAGTTTTAGCCAGTTTGTGAGGAACTTTCTGCAGCATATTGAATTTATCAAAATTAACAATGAATTTTTTGTCTTCATCTGAAAGTCTGGAAAG